>JASANE010013644.1:0-39552 GCA_030248225.1 Trileptium ribeirensis | reverse complement strand
TACAATGCAACGGATAAAATGCCGACAAAACTGTATATTTAGTGCTAAGCGACAGTCCGTTTTGAAATCTATCATTAAACATTGACACCTTATTAAAATAATAAACACATATACTTCAACCGGCACTAGATGCACTAGTGTTGGACAATGGTCGCATAAACCAGACCGGTGAAAGCTGATGTCTTTTCGTAACACCCCCCACCGGAGCCCGAAAATCGTCAATTTGAAGCTACGTTGACAATTTTGATACCAATCGAAGAACCTATCCAGAAAATTTCAGCCGTACTTCCGACACAATATCTTTTTCAACTTTTTTGAGTTCGCCTCAGCCGAAGTCGTCAACCTATAAACCGATTCATCTGATTTTGGCACCACTCCACTCAACTAGTCAGTACGGTTTGAACCATATATAAAATTACACATTGATCGACATTTATTTTCAAAAATTTTGGGTACGAAGGGTCCAAAAAATAAAAATGTCATAAATATGACCGAAATTAATATTTTCTGATCGGACTTTTCAAAATTGGCAATTTTCGGGTGGGGGTATAACCGAACATACCCGAGGATTGTCCCGGCCGTCGGGCGGCCGTTAGTGGCAACAAATCCATCCGCCGGCAGTTAACAATTTTCTGCCACCCCCATTCGTGAAAGCCGTTGATCAGCAGTTATGAGCAGTGGCTTGGCCGACCGCGGTCCATACGTTTACTGCTGTATAGCAGTGAATCAAGTTACACTACTGGAACTTTTCGGTGACTGTATTTATAATCGTCCATAACCAACATGCAAGGTTTTTGTATCACATTATCACCTTGTCGCATTTAAGCATATAACATATGGTAAACATATATATCTTAATGTGCAATGATGGACCTCAAAGCAGGCCGTTGCCCAGCGCTAAATTAAGTAGTCTTGCGAAATGAACCGAGAAACTGCTCCCAGATAATACAGTGGTTTGCGAACACAATTTCAATCAGCACATCCCGGGCCCCGACTTCATTTATCGAACGCTAGACGATACGTAATAATTCCGGCATGAACGGGCTAACATCGTATCGTAATATTTTATAAGAAAAGTGTTTGGCAATCAGCCGCCCATTTGCCATCGCCCAGCTGTTAAGCCGTCCGCCGAAAATTATTACAGATCGGTCAACGGCCGTTGCCGAACACAACCAGATGGTAAATCGTTGCATGCTGGCTTTCCGCTGTTTACAAAAAAATTCCGATAGTCTGCCTTAACCCACTTGAAATAGCCTGGTTTAATTCACTTCTAAAATGTATACCCCCGATCAGCCGAACAAGGGCTCATAACTGCTGACCCGAAAATGATTAACGACCAGCCGTTGGACAACGGTCGCTAGTGCTCGGACGGCCGACGAGTTTCACTACTGTTTCCCAACACTAGTGACCGCATCGCGCAATCTTTACAGAAAAGTTCGGACGTAAAACAGCAATGTCATTTTATCTAATGCGAGATTCCTTATAGCGCCATCGCCAGTTAAAGTTTGCCTAGCTAAACCGTTTAAGAGGGGGAATGCGGCAGCCCATCAAACACTGCCAAAAATTGCACATTCGCTCAGCGTAAACTCTTTTTGATATCACATAGTTAGTTAAAATCGCTCAGTAAAGTTAAACGAATACACACAATGATAAAAGTATTGTAAATAAATTTTACTCAACAATCTATGTACACCAAACCATAAATAAATACACCTTACACCTACTGGGAATTTTCACCTACTGTTACTTTTCAAGTTTATCAAATCAAAAGCTGTATTTTATCGAAACAATTGTTTACAATTACTAGAAAATATTGTCTAATAAAAGTCCTAGTTTACAACGTTCGGTGATGCTTCGTCCAGTCACCACAAACGTAATCAATTAGAATAAAATCATCACGACAGAGCAACAAAACCCAACAAGCCTAGTTTAGCCGTGCCAAACGTCAATCCCAAATGCTTAAAAAAGTACTCCACCAGATTTATCGGCTTATATCAGGTTAGCAACAAGATTGAAAAGCTCGAGTATTGTATAGTACAATACCTTCCTGACACCAGTGACTTTCTGTAAAAGTTGGAGTCGGTACTTTAAATCGCTTTCCAAAACCAGTAAACAATTATAACTATTAAGGTATAGTACAACGGTCAGCCAACACCACGATCAGCCGATATCAACCTCCGCTCGGCTCCCACAAGCTATAAAAGGAACTATAGTTCCTACGTTTGTTTGTATAGTATGTTTTCTCTAATTAAAGATTAGCATTTCTATGATTAACAGTCTAAACAGCCTCGCCGAGAAAAACTTGCGATCACAAGAACCCAGCCGAAACGTGCAAGGTCCATAAAGTTCCGACTGGTATACAGCACTGTGCTTGTTTACATCGAGAGCCGAACTAATTCAAGCCGGACATAATTCAGAAATAACTAAGACAGTACTTGAAAATCTGAGCTCCTACTCACCTCTAGAACTTTTGTCTGACATAAAACGTGTTCTCAGTCCGGATCACGGTAACCAAAAATAAGGTAAACGACAGCGCCGACTAAAACGAAATTTGATTTACCATTTCTTAGCTACAACAATATTGTTGTCATAGACAGTCGAAGGACACTATGATCCTCGTTATGGATTAACAACTATATTTTAATTCATGTTCGGAAAACCAAGTATACATTACTGAAATTACACAAAACTGAACTATTTCTGAGTCCGATTAGAATTGCACGTGTATTATATATAATGTCCACATTCTATCCCAGCCGAGCTGACAAAGCATGCATAATTGTGTCTTAAACGAATCGTATGATGTGCGAAGCAAGATACATCGGTCTGCAGTAGGTATTAAGATTGGTCGTATCGGATGGGATGCAATAAGAACACAAATCAGATCCAATGCAATGTCAACGAAGTCTTACAAATGTACAATTTATATCTTACGATCACAAATTATCTCCGAAAATGTATATATTTCATTCCCTCAAAAAGATATAAAGATGCACAGTCTGACCAGGATTGTACACCTTTTTGTGACCAGAAAAATCAGATGGAATATATAAACAAATCAATACGGATAAGAACCACACTATAACACCTATATATAAAGTCTCACGGGATCTGTGATAAAATTATTGTAAACAAATTTCAAATGGAGTATATACCCAGATCGTTGATTCCTATTACCCCAGTCCAACGCCTCGGTGGCATAATGGGCATATCACCTACACACGTCGACTAAACACAGAGATGCTCGATGGCTCGTTTTACTCCCGCTCAAGTTTCAGATATACCTCGTTTAGTAGATGCAATCCACAACACTGGTTAGACATTATGACAGACACCATCGCGCCTTGTAGGTTGCAATATTACTCAAGTTTCAGATATACCTCGTTTAATAGATGCAATACACTACACTGGTTAGACATATAAATGACAGACACCCATGAGCCCTTGTAGTTATATCAATGGAAAAACATAAACTCTTAAGTAGCTTTCACTAGTTTTCTGATTTACGTTTTCTCACGTGAAAAGCTGCTATCTACGGCATTCGTAATTATAATCCATTTAACACACATACATATTAATACGTTTCAATGTTTATCCCGATTAAGTAAGCATTTGGAATGATACAAGCAGACGATTTCGACAATTATATATGTCTTCACCAAACGCTGTAAGCATTCGTTTTCAAAGAACCAACAGTTTTCTCGAGAGGAATTATGTCTTCGTTGCTTCGCCAATATGGTATTTTTAGTGACATTATATTAACTGACGTTTACTATTATATTATTGACGTCTTATGTTTGCAACAGCATCTTCGTATGACGGCGGAGGATCGTTAATGTCAACGCCAGTGGAAGGTGATGCGATTGGTGGATCTGAAGCATCATTTGCGATCATGCTATGTGTTTGGCCAGAATCGTAGGGAAAGTAAGGCACATATCTATTATCCTCAATAATTAGTGTTGGCTGATTGCACGTTCTGAACGTTACATTAGCAGTATCACCAAAACGTGATGTTTGATCGAGCGGTCGTGAATCGTTGCTATTTGTCCAATCACCGGCAGTGTGGAATTTTTTTCTCACCATTTTCAAGCAAACGCAAATCTAAAAAATCAAAGGAAGGGTTGGCATAACGAACTAACCACTGCGTGAGCCTAACGAAGAACATTTCTTATACTGGACAGTGAACAAAAATATGAGTTGTGATATTGTCTTCTAAGATATTTCTGTATACGTAATATATAGTGTTTTACATGAAATTGAGACAACTCGAGCCCGGGGATTTTATAGAGAGATAAAAAGAGCTCGCCCCGCGTCACCCATAAGACACTTCTCCCCATAACCCCCAAACTTTTCGTTTTCGACCACCACAATTTTCGGTTGATCAAATTTTTGCCCATTTGCCTTAAATTTTTCCGAAACTTTTTCACTCGCCTTCGATGGCGAGTGACGATCCTGGCACGCGGGAACCTATGGCTCATCTGGGTCCGGCATTATACAAATATTTGCAAAAATCGCGCGTTGCCATAACTACGGCCCTAAACTTGTTAGGAACCAGAGATGACCAATTGGTTTTTGATCTCTTGTTGCAGAGGCCTAAAAACCCGGATTATAGTACATCTATATGTTGCCCCCTGCTACCTTGTTATGCCGCACAGAATTTTGAAAATAATAAAGCTTATTCTATTAGTCCGCAACCGAAGTAATTGTTTGGAGCTTATTAAACAGCGTCCGCTTGATGAGTGATCTGGCTATTCAGGCTAACTGTGACTATTCAGTGACAAACATAAACGTAGAATTTCTTTGCCAAGCTGTTCCCACAATTGGGGGTGAAGCTTGTGACTGGTGAAATTTTTTTCGCGTCGATTGCCTGGTTCCGAAGCTCAAGTATTCACATCATCAGGATTCCAGCTAATACCGTTAGAAATGGGGTCCATCGATCGATCTGATCCAGGAATGCCGGTAATTAAGATAATAATAATTACACCATCGACTGGGCCGCAGCAATATTTAGGTACAAATTTATTATCAGTGCTTTTATTGCACAAGACATTTTGGAATTAAAAGCACCAGGACACACCCAAGCATATGTTATCATGACGCAGAATTACAGCCACCACCTAGTGATGTCTGATATCGCATCTGCACAACACCTAGCTAAATATATGTAATTTCTCTTTCATGCACGTCATATTTCCACACAAAACAGATGTTAAGAACGGTAAATTTTGAAGCTGTACTGTACTCATGATTAAGTTAAGCAAATTATGTATGTGCTAAATATTACCTGAGCGTACAACCGAAGCTATTAAAGTGTCATTCTATGTGTTTATGAAAACGGTACTATCACGTGTGAAACGCAAGACACTAAGCGTACCGGCAGCGACGGAATAAGTGTTTGATGCAAACTTGGAATCACTACAACTCCGCGGCATGCAACATTAGTGAACATAAATGAATATTTTAATCAAATTTAAAGACGACCTAAAAGCCTTGAAATGATAATTTGAATTTCGAGATGGAGTCGAATTTGTTGGGATACAATAATAATTGTCAGTGGTAAAGCCACTGGCGAAAATGATTAACACAGAGACTTGTTCTCTGACAACATAGTTCCCGATATCAGCAATGTTAAGCGTATAAGTGGCGGTATGATTACTGTTATATAAACTTTGGAAAATTTCTCGAAAGTACCACGGTGTCGGTTAACAGTGTAGTTCTGTTTTCGATCAGCGCAGCAATTTTTTTGCGCAAAACAATATCGACCTATTTCATCTAAATTAATTTATTTCAGGTCGTGTTTTTTCGCACCATGAAAGCTTTTATCCGAACAGCAATATTATGAACTTTAGAATTGGATGTTTATAAACAACCTAAGGCTAATCCAGATTTAAATAAGAAATAACTTCATAATAAAAAAATTAATTCCCAACGGTTGAAAAAAATAATTGAGATAAACGTCTAATGCTATTAAAATCTTACCAAAACTACAAATACTCCAACAATAAAGATACAGATGAGTTGCGTTTCGTTAAATTCCATTGAGTCTTCCCGCGCTAGATCGGATCACTCCACTGACCACAAGCTATGTATGTACGGATTTATGTCAACTGATGTTAATAAAATAGTTGCCGACTATCTTGTTTCGACGAGACAATATGAGCCATCATTTCTCTGATAGGAAAACACTTTGAGTTTTAACAACCCAAGCGTTTATTTATTTGCTAAGAATAAAGAAATATTTTCTTCAGTTTGAAAATTCTTCACTCTATACCTCGAACACGAACGGATTGTAATTAGCATTATTATCACTAAACACTTTAGTCAAACGTATTATAATTAGCATTATGATCATTAAATACCACGTCAAATGAATATGACAAAACTAAAACCATCGAAGCCTAAATTTCAACGAAGACTATAACACGGTTTGAACAGGGAATAACCGGGACTGGAATCTGGTCTTAGAAATCTATATACAGTAAAACAAATGAAGGAGCAAATATAGATGTTGTGGATTTAAAATGAATTAAAATAGCTTTATTGATTTTAATGTATATATTGCTAAGACTCTCTGGTACTTTGAAAGGATGAGAAACGTTTAATTACCAATCCAGATGGCGTTTGTTGGTTTTTAACCAACTGCGCAAGACTGAAGGTCCATGCAAAGAGACAATTTCACTTTTTCTTGTCGCCTTCAGAAACTCTAAACTGAAACTAACTAGGAAATCAGGAACTATGCGTTTTCACACACAAACAGAAACATATTGGCTTCAAGTCTCCAATTCACAACATCCGTTTCGTTACAATAAACCTTGACGGCTTGAGGCAATACCCACCGCATTTTACAAATCACTTCCTTCAACCTAAAACCTCTGCAGGACAAGTTGCGACGCAGGAAGAGTAATGGCCAATGCGACCAATAATATTTCACTTCCTTCAAAATTCATACTACCGATGTGTTCATCAATAAATTTAATCCAACCATAGCCTACTCCAATCAAGAATTTTGCATCTATTCTAGCTGGAAAACATAATCGAGAACTAATAATGCTATGAATGGTGGTCCCGCAGCGGCACCAGACAGTTCCATCAGCCTAACTGCTACTGGGGTCATAGCAGCAAAGAAAATACTTGAACCGTGCATGCATCCAGAAGTAGAAGTGATGATCAGGCTGGCTGAAGAGAGTATTCGTTATGCTCAGTTCGTGTTGAGCGCAGAAGTAGAACGGCTAGACAGTTTCGGTTAAAATTTTCTTACAAAATTTATCGATGACATCGTTGTAGGTGCTGTAGCCGTTGCCAACTCTAGCGTTGAAATCTCCCAATAATAAGAGCGGTCAGATCTTGACGCGGTCAGGGAGTTGAGTATTAAGCTTCGATTACGCCATCGTTTCTCGGGCCTCCCCAACTTGGAGTGCATGGCTCTCCAAATTTGGGGTAGGGCCCCCTGCCATTTTTCCGTTCCCCTTGGTTCAGAACAGGTGCCCCCGGTTCATGCCCGCTGGCAAAATTTTGGGCTCCCCCGTTTCACAGTCTCTTCGAAAATTTTTATTTTTCCAATCGGTCCAAAGTACAAAAAAATTTGATCAAAATTTGTACCAAAATGCGGTTCCGAAGCCAAAAATTTCGTAAATTTTGTAAAAATTTGGTTCAAAATCGCTTTTTCGCTCCATCAAGTCCATTCCATCCACGACTGGAGAAGTTTTTTTATCGTGGTTGGTCGTCCACAGAGCTGTTTATGCCACGACTGGAGACGGTTTTTAGTGTTTTGTTTCACACACAATCCGTTAAGCACGTCTTAATACTCCTACGGACCGCCCTCGTTAACATGTTGTCACCTAGACATTTAACTGACATTTTATACGAGCAGAAGCTGTGCGACTTATAGGGCACTAGCGTGTCCACATTGGCAACATTCACCCCTAGTTGTTAGATGGAGTAAGCATGTATGCTCACCTGTCGGTCACAAAGGTACAGCAAGCATCCCCGAGATAGCACTTTGACTGAAGGCCAGTCAATAACCCAAAATAGCGTCTATACAAAGCATATTATAGAAAACAATGTATATTCAACTTATACATATATCATTTGGTATTCTAATATCGGTATTGAAATCGATTGATTTACAAAATTCAACGAATGCACTGGCAGCTGGTTGAGGAAATTTATGTATGACGACCTTACAAAATTGTAAAATAGTCATAATTATTGTTTATCTTGTGGTGCCATTGTTCAAGTTTAAAAGCTTCAGCCTAAATTTTGAGTCGGGGTGCATCCGGACCAATGCCCCTCGGTCCGAAACGATCCGTGGAGAAACCAGCATTTGTAACGATTTTAATTAAATACAGGGTTTGTTTCACGTTAACAAGGCTACTTTCCTGACGCATGTGTTGTAGTGTGGCAGTTGTGCAACGGCCGGGTTTGAAACCAGTCAGCCTTCGACCGAGAGGTAAAATATTCTATCAGTGGCCGGCCGACAACAAATTGATGGCTGACTGCCAAGAAGCTTCTCTCACTACGATACCAATCTAATATTCGTAAAAAGTTCTTCACACTTGTTCAAAAAACAATTTGCACATGAAGGCTTTGCACAGCGCACAATCAAACGGCTGAAGCTGAAGTGCCGACCCCAACGCGTACGTGGGCTGGCTATAGTAGGACTGCATTAAATTAAGTGTTGGGCTACGGACGGTTTTGAGGTCCATCAATAAAGACAGACACATCTTAATCAATATACTTGAATAAATTGTATATTTCTGCTGCTCTGTCACAAAATTATATGTATTAGCTTTACATGTATTAACCTTTATACTTACAGGATACGCTGTAACCATAACTTTAACTACGGCTCGGGATGAGCACTGAAGACCCGCGCTGGCCAACTGCTAGTGGTCTCGAATTGGGACGAAGCCGATATATCTTTACTCAGAATGAGTAGTGAACATCCACGGGGTTCAAAGGCTAGTGACCGAGAAATAGCGCGAAGCAGGCCGAAGGCTTCACTATCACTAGCCGAAGGCCAGTGGTGGCGCATTAGCGCGAAGCAGGTTAAAAGGCTACCTCGGTATATATTTACTCGGCATGAGAAGTGCACACACCCTGTCGATAAATCAATGGCCGTGGAATAGTACCAAGCTGGTCAAAGGATTCGCTCACGGTGGCTGAAATCGATGGCCCTGAAAAACTGCGACACGGGTCGAAGGCCATTAGCGCCCAAATAAATGGGAAGCGGGTCAAAAGATTCATCCACGCTGGCCGAAGGCCAGCGGCCACCAACTAGAGCGAAGCGGGTTTCGGTTTAGCGCTAGTTTACCAACAAACATATAGGTTTATATGCTTAAATACGACAAGGTGGTATTAGACGGTACAAAATCCTTACACGTTGGCTATAGATATATAAATCAGAAAGTTCCAGTAGTGCGATTTACTTCACTGGCTATACAGCAGTAAATATAAAGACCACGGCCGGCCGAACGGCGACTTAACCTGCCGGCTTTAGTGGTTGTGCTATCAAAGATAGAAAATTGCCCCGTATCCGATCATAAATTAGCCTATTATTGCGCTCAAGAGTGTCGATCCCTTGGAGACTTTATACGGTTGGAGAAAACCCACTGCTGTAGTCATGTGCGGGACAAAGCCACACAATTCAGCCTAGCAAGAACTAGTATATAAGTAAAGAAAGACGTGGGTCAATCAGATGATCACAAACAATAAATTCAGCATTTGTTCACGCTCATTTGGCAGTCAACCAGAATTCCGCTTAATCCTTTAGCGAACGAGCTAAAACAGCGGCCATTGAAGTGAGCAGAACCAGGACAAAAACACTATTAACAACTATTTTGTGTTTGGTTGCACTTCCGAGAAAGCTGATGACGTGTGAATGTGTCACTTAGACGTTTTACGCATCGAGAAATACGAAGACTTTTCGGTGCTACCACTAACGGCCAGTAATAACAAGCAGACCATGGGGACACGAGTTGACAGACCGATTACTAATATGCGGTGAGCCCCCATTTGCGCGATAGCATCAAGAGCTAAACCTCAGCCGACAATACAGATTTCAAAGAAAAATTTATACACTCAATTAAAAAAGCAATATAAGACTACTGAATTGTCAAAAGGAGTACCGATAAAGTTTTACTGCAAAATGCTATACGTATATACTATGCGGCAACAAAAAATATAAAACAGAAATTAAAGAACCGAATATAACATTATGTAAAACACCGATTATAACGCAATAGAATAGTGTTGAGCTACACCGGACACGTCGGTGCTCGGCTGGCCCAGTTCCACCACCAAGATCAGCTATCAGCCTGCCGAAATGGCCGGTATTCGACCAGGCACACGGATATTCAACCCGCCCTGTGCAGAGAAGGGGCACCATTTGTTGCCATATGACGTACAAACGGATTTTGTTCTGATATGAATTACGCACTAAAATATACTAACTGAGATACGTTGTGCTCTCAAATTTTGTACATATCGGATGATTGTAGAACCCGATCACTAGTCTGCTTTGTATCTAATATAAGGCTCAGACTAAAAACTATGCGAAAGCCAATAAAGTTAAAAATGATAAACGCTAGCTGGTAATATTGAAAAAAATAAAATAATACATATACAAACCAACCATATATATATATATATATATAAATATATATATTTATATACACTTATATATATAAACTTACATAATATAAGTGTATACTAAAGATGGAATTCGGGTCGAGTTTTTCAGCCCGACCCGACAGCAGTCTCAGCCTGACTCGACCCGACTTTGTGTCTTTTTTAAATCACATAATATATATTCTACAAACACAAGCATGGTTCAATGGAATTGTTCATTTATATAGTTTGTTTTATCGCTCCGCCTACTTTCCTGCTAATAGAATATAAAATTTGATGTTATTAATGGCGCAAAAATAATTTTTGCAAATACAATAATGCGGAATACGACTTTGTGAATATCTAATTACACTTATCTGTTTAGTAGCTTAACTGATGCGATGAGAAATGGGCCTAAAATCAACAAACTAAATAAACCAACATAAGTTATCTAAATCCCAACATCCTCCCTCGTTAGATCTACGGTGCTGAGGATCAGAAAGCCATCAAAAATGATGGTAAAATAAATTCACAAAGCCAACCTAGCGAAACGAAACCCACCACGCTCTCTAGTTCACATTTAACCTAAATTTCTAAATCCAAAAACAATGTTATTATTAATGAAATTTGATGAATTAAAAACGTAATATAAGTGCTTTATCTGGTAATAGCTACCGATAATCTGTAATCCGTTGCGCTGAGAATTCCAAACTTTACCAATAGCATTACGCTCCTGAGTATCATATTTTCCTGTAGTGTGGTCCAACCCGACCCGAGGGCTGGCACCTCACCCGACTTCCATCGTTAGTGTATACTAAATGAATGGTTTAGCAATACAGATACGAAAAATATCTGTATATCTATTACAAATCTAATGTGGCAAACGTAACTTGTGTGCACTAAATTTTTGCAGAATATGAATGAGATTGTATCATATAGGTAATACTATTATCAGTGTAGTGCCTAAAACAAACTAAAACCAATTGCGTGTTTGACAATGTCCGTTATTGGGTTTTTAAGACACATGGGGGTTTGAGGGCGAAATCCGAGAATTTCTATTATTGGATTTTTTAGGGTGACATACATAACTAAGGTTTGGATGGGCGGATTAGTTCGAATGATAGCTCATTGGAAAGCTTAACCGCTATATTTGTTCCGATTGATTGGACGCAAAGCATGACATCTTCCCCGAAAAAAGCAGAGAGAAGGAGCTCCGACGGAGCCTGAAAAATCATGTTATTTATTCATTTGATAGCTTCACCGCTGTATTTGTTCCGCTTGATTGGACGCAAAGCATGACATCTTCCCCGAAAAAGCAGAGGGAAGGAGCTCCGACGGAACCTGAAAAATCATGTTATTTATTGCTTCTCGACAACCGTTAAAGCTAGCTGAGTCGAATTGGCACGGTTGTCATGCGGATGGAATTTTCAATCCACACGAGAATTTATGTGGGGATACCCATCTATCCTCAAAGCCATATCAATGAAGCTTCATTCCAGAGGGTTGTCAATGAGCGAACTATTGCCGTGTTTTCCAATTTGCCATTAATTAGAAATGTAACGACCACTGTACTATACTGCTTCTTTGGAAATTAACGTCTGTATTGGTTCACGGCGAACAATGTTCACAACCGAAGTTTTGCCGGTCACTCCATCGTCATAGGTGTCGCGCACAATAGCCTGGCAGACACCAGCTACGGGCCTCGGGCTTTTCTTCGAATATTGTAACAAATCTCTGA
Source organism: Trileptium ribeirensis (assembly GCA_030248225.1). Classification (NCBI taxonomy): domain Eukaryota; kingdom Metazoa; phylum Nematoda; class Enoplea; order Enoplida; family Thoracostomopsidae; genus Trileptium; species Trileptium ribeirensis. The sequence goes on along the minus strand of JASANE010013644.1, from coordinate 27,206 downwards.
GTACATAACAACAGAGGGCTAGATACTTAATCTCTACAGCTAAGATCAGCGCAGATGAGCTGTGACCTGGATTCTGCGTTTCTCCGAGATTTTATCTACAAAACGTCATCTCAGTGCGGCCCCGCGATGGAGATATTGGATGTTAAGATGTTATTAGGTAAATTAATTAAATAGCATAAATTTCATTTAAAGAAATTTATCTGAGCTTAACTTAAGAAAAATTTCACGTAATTAAGCAAAACTCTTATGTTTCTGAAAGTGCCGTCATAATATCTGATAGTGAGAACAGCTCACCGTGAACAATGGCAGACCAAATATTTTAAAATTTCATAAAAAAATTTTAGTGTACATCTGACATCGTTAAACGAATACTTCTGAAAAAAATCCCAACATGCGGTGGGGATCGCCACGAAAAAAGTTGATCATAGTGATTCCTAGCCTCATGACGAGCCAGCAAATTGGGTAGAATTTATAGAGCAAATAAACGTCTAGAAGGCTGTTTTAATGGTTTGCTACGCGAACGTTTCAGTATGTAGGATTTGGGTTAAAAATATGGGGGTTCTAATGACCTATGAGACTCAAAATAAACGAAAATAGTAATATTTCAGCAAACGCTCAAGCTATATGTGTATTATTCTCATTTTGTACAGCAATTCATATCCTGTATATTTGCACATGACGTGTTGCTATTGCGATTATTTACGATGATTTTTGAATAGGCCAATGAGACCCAAAATAGGCGAAAACAGCAATATGTCATAAGCACCAGAGCTCTGAGCTATGCCACAATGACACGTCAGAACGGGATTTTGAATGGTCCCGTGGAACCCAAAACACACGAAAAGAACAAAAATATTTTCGCAACCGCTCGAGCTATATGGGTGTTATTGATCTTATTTTGTAGAGAAATTTATTCCTAAATTGTGAGTATCTAAATATACAGTAAGCGGACATAAATATATATCCTCAATTATTATACTAACATGTCTGATATTCGGCTCGATGTGTAATTTGATGCTCAATATTGTTGCGTATGTCTCTTAAAATACATATTCAAGACTCAACATTCATCATTTGGTGATAAGACAAGCTACTGGTGCGTAATTTTCGTCTTTACATATTCGTATTGTCGTACCTGGAATAACACCAGAAATATAATACAAGCAGCTTGGTATTTTAATAAAAAATTCCTAATATACAAGGCAAGGCTAATTTGACAAAAATTTACTGATCTTCGAAGCTTTAAAAGCTGTTCGTTACCTTCGGCCAAAGGTATAACAAAGAAGGAAATGTAGGTTAACCAAAGACAGTAAATTCCGTTGTCGAATAATAAAAAAACAAACCAGAACACACAAATATGGCAATTAAACGAACGTTTTGTATGAGCGTGATCCTGTACAAAACGCAAACTTCGTGGATTCTGGACAAAAAACTTTTTTTGGTAAATTTGTATTGCTCTTAGTTAATCCTACACTACAACATCGTGGAGCAAAATTGAACCGCTCTAACTTGATGCTGGACAAAACACGAACACAACTGAATCCCTCTTATATGATTCTGGACAAAACACAAACATCGTGGAAAAATTAGAACCGCTCTTATATAATTGTGGACAAAGCACAAAAATGTTGGGGAAAATTCCACGGCTCTTGTTAATATCGTTGCTCTGTACGCCTGTACACTTGCAGATTTCGTGAACGGAGACAGATATGGCTCGGATCATAATATAAAATGTTTGTAAAATTCCCTAATTCAGGCTACGAGTGAACCGCCGGCGAGTTCCAAACGAGCCACAGTTATTTTGGCAAGACACTATATGAATATCACTCGGTTTATGAATAGTATTCTGTATATTTGCACTTATTCCCATTCCCAAATGGCTGACAATCATATATATACGTATTTGTACATTTCATAGTATTTAAAAATGTATATGTTATAAAGATGGATCGGCTGGTTTTAGGCAAGCAATTAATTTTTTATCCTAACAAGGGTCATTCATTGGAAAACCTGAATATTTTCATAACAACAATTATAGTTTGCCAATATCATCGTTACCGGATATTCCACAAACCCCTCACCCATAGATGACGTCCCGCCACAGCCTCCTCCGTCCATGGACTACTTGCCGGCGCCACCACCACCTCAATCCATCATAGGGCCCGGATGAACCATACCAGTGTAGTCAATATTTGTTGGTTGGGTGCTAGGCCTCATCGCGACCATATCAGAACCACCGAACGTTGTTCCATGACCGGTTCCACTTCCGGCGTACGCGTTCCAACGGCTTTCGTTTCTTCTACGTTTTTTCCTACATACACAGGTGCAAATCTAAACAAAAAATATCGATATCATATTCACGAGGAAGCGCAACTCTAGTGAACAATATATATTCTAAAAATTAGTTGGGCGGCACAGCAACATGCAGCTGCAAGGCGAAAACAAACGATAATAACTACTGATGCAACCAACCTGCTCCGGACCGCGATTTATATGGTTTAAACCGTAGTGGTTTGATCACATTCGCACACCCGGTTCTGTTCACCCTCAATTTAGGAGAACCTGAACAAACCAACTTTACTTCAGGGATTACACCTTATATTGTTTTAACATTTAAACTTTTATTTTAATGGTTCACATTTCTTTTCATGACAATATTTTTACGACTATTGGTCAACGTAACAGAATTTGACTATTGTTATACAGTTGAAGAACAACCGGGCTGTTGAGAAAATTTTTAGTGCACCGGGGGTTAGGAGAGATTTAAGTGCCAGCATAACGACCACTCCTGAGAATGGGATAACCACATCCTATATCAAGTGTCGGTTCAAAACCATGTTCGAAAATTTCACATGGTGAAAGGGAATATTGTGAGCAACCTTATAATTCTTCTTGACTTTTCCATCAACCAATACTTTTAATACTGAGATTTTGACGGAACCCTGCAGCGTATATAATAGCAATAGTAACACGTATATATATGCAGATATACAACGGATGAATTGCTTTACAAACTATGGCAAGTTTCACCAATTACCTATATATATATTAATTTGATTACAAAGATATGGCCATTTACATGTACATTCAAGTCTTATGGGCACACTTTAAAACCCATTTTTACCTTAGCCTTAAACATATACGTAACCCGTATATATATATATAAACGGGTTCGCGTTACGGTTCGTATACAACTTCCTTGTAGTGAAAATCGTTTTTTTTTCGAGCAGTTGACTATATATATATACATAGACCTTTAATTACTCTACAAAATGAGACTAACAGCACTCCATGATGTCCGTCGTTTTGAGTATTTCAGGTCTCATGGAAACTATTAAAACCCCTTTGGAGCCTAATTCTAGACCCAAAGATAACATTAGATATATATAACAGCTCTACAAAATGAACCTGATTTGACTTAAACATTTTCATCGGCTGCTGAGAGGCAGCTAACAATATGTTTTGCACGACAAATTTCTGACCCGAATTAAATTTTTCCGCCCTTTCGGCCCGAAAGGCGTTCGAATCTGTTTTGGCTTCTAGGACACAAACAGAGATTTTAAGCTTCCGACTGAGTTATCTTCCGCGAGTCAATTGGCCAAGTCAACGTTGAGATATGTATGTCACCCCAAAAAACCGGAAACAGACACCGTCGAAATCTAAGACTATGGTCAGTGAGAATTCTTCGCTACGTTCCTTTCAGTCTCACTCAGAATTCAATCATCGAAATAGAGTCACTGTTCGCCAAATGGGTCCTCTTTTTAACCTCGCTTTTCCGAAAGCCCGTCACGACCACGTACCTAGTGAATTGGAACAGGTGTGGTCCACCCTGGTCCGGTCTAGACTGCCGAGGATCCTGGCCAGTACGACCTCTGTGAAATAAAGTTGCATCACTAATACCTAGTAGCTTATCTCACCCCCAAGGTGGTGAATTCTGAGTGTTGAATATGTAATTTAGAGACATGAGCACAGCTGACGTTGCTTTAATAGTTGATGAGATATAATGAGTATTATGGATTTTCTTTTTCATTAAGACGAATTGCTCTTCAAAATGAGATCAACAATATCTATATATACATCTGGAGTGATTGTGAAGATATTGTTGGTTTCCATATATTTTGGGTCTCACGGGCATATCAAAAACCAATCTTAACCTAGTTTTGCAGCGTAAATAAGGACAATAGCAGCAATTTGTATGCATATATTTATTGATGATGAATTGATGAACACAAAATGAGACCAAAAACAACGCCAGCGGTTACGAGGCTATTGCCACTTTCGTGTATTTTTGGGTCTGTTGAGCCCATTGAGAAACCCATTTTGACCAAACCATGGAACGTAAACAATGACACCACTGCGGTATAGAGGATAATTGCACACAATATAACCGATATATATTCCATTATTATGGAGATACGGCCGCTTTCGTGTATTTCAGGTCTCATGAGCCCTTTTAAAATTCCCAGTAGATAAAAATAACCATTTATCCGCACCCCCGCCGCGGGCGGAGACCGGTGGCGGTTGGGAATTTTCTTTGAGATGTATGTTGTTTTTGTATAGGTATATATTTGTAGCATACCTACACATAAATGTACATATATTTATTATATAGGCCTACAAAAATATACGAATCAGGGAGTAACCGGAATTCCGGTTCCGCGAAGTTGCGGTCCTGGCAAAAGGCAAAAACCATACCGGAGCCAGAATTCCACCTTTTAGTTTCATCTATGGTCTAAGCATGTAATATATGCACAATAGTCAAGTTCCAAGGCAATTAAACAAAGGAAAAGATTAACTCAACAACGCTGTGAAACATAAATAGGGCACATAATTTCAATAAGAATTTTATCTTGACCCAACAGGAGTTTGTTAACAAAACAACACATAAATGTACATATATTTATTATATAGGCCTACAAAAATATACGAATCAGGGAGTAACCGGAATTCCGGTTCCACGAAGTTGCGGTCCTGGCAAAAGGCAAAAACCATACCGGAGCCAGAATTCCACCTTTTAGTTTCATCTATGGTCTAAGCATGTAATATATGCATAATAGTCAAGTTCCAAGGCAATTAAACAAAGGAAAAGATTAACTCAACAACGCTGTGAAACATAAATAGGGCACATAATTTCAATAAGAATTTTATCTTGACCCAACAGGAGTTTGTTAACAAAACAAATCCAAGTGGATACCTGTAGCAGCCATTTTACCCATTCAGAAGTCTGCGGTGTATGTTTGATATAAATCCTTCCAAATTGGTAAACAGAGTATGGATTACTGGGCTCTCCATTCGCTGAAAATTTTGCCAGGGGCAAGAACCTGGCCCCCCTGGTTCCGAACCGGGGGGCGCCCGATTTTGCCAGGGGGCATTTTGCCAAGAGAAAAACGGCAAAAAATCGTGTCAGAAACACTGCCAAAACGCTTTTGATGGAGAGAAAAGGCGATTTTGAAGCAAATTTTGACAAAATTTGTGAAATTTTTGGCTTCAGAAAGGAATCTTAGTACAAATTTTAATCAAATTTTTTGTACTTTGGACCGATTGGAAATGCCCCCCACCCCAATTTGGAGAGCCCAGGATTATTTATTTAGAAGTAATTAGCTATAAGCTTGGCTAATATAAATTGCATCAAGCACCAGCCAGTGCGCTTGTAATCTTTGTAAATCAGTCTACATTGGAATAAAATAACATATGTGCCATGCAACCAGAAGCTACATTCTTGGTAAAGAACTATGCGAGCTTGCAACTTGAAACTATGGGGGCAGTACAGTTTGTCTCATTTATATCATTTTGATCAGAAAGTCATCATCATCACCTAGCTGAGGGGCACTGGTTAATGAGCGCTGGCGTAAACGTTGTCTCTGACAACTACTAGAAAATTATTGTATATATACCTTTTTATTTTCTTTTAGAGAGATATAAACCAATAATTTCAAGTTTCCTACGGATTAACATGCAGCAAACGTATGTCCAATAAAGGGGGCTGTTGGAGATAGAGTAAAGGTGTTTAGTCTTCGCTCCATGTGTTAGAATCACATTCACTTTGACGCAATTTACGCAAGGCTGTATAGTGGAAGGCATTTCTTTGCTCTCGGCGTCCAAAAAACAACATACTGATAGATAAATAAACGTTATTAGCTTCCTCGGTCTCTTTAAAATTCCAGAAATCCAATAATGTCATCGCAATACATTAAGCTTAACGTAAAAATCATTTTACTACATTTTAAATCCACTGTACCTTCATTTATTCCTTCATCTGTTTTAATATATATATAAATTTCGAAGACCTGGTTCCGGTTCCGGTTATTCCCTGACACGAATATACACAATAAAAATTAATAACATGAAAAGTGGCACCAAATATGTATGTCTACGGTATATGCATATACACATAAACATAATTATCTTATACAAGTTGCATATATATCTTTATATATACATATCTGCATCTGCACATATACACATGCATAACAGGTGAGGGTTGATAATTGCGACACCGTGGGAAATGTTTGTATCGATACTGCTTACACGGTATAGAACACATAATACATCGACTGAAAAAAATTCCTTTGGACAAGCCGCCTCTAGTCGAATAATACATGCTCACATTCGAATAAATCAATAAGGATCTTGGTAGAAGAGTACGTGCACATAACGCGATTATTGATGGAGTGGAATATTTCTCTTTCCTCCAATCCACACGAGTGTTTTGCCAAGCCGCCTCTGATCGAATAATAACACGCCCACAATCGAATAAACCAATAAGGATCTTGGTAGAAAACAACGTGCACATAACGCGATTGTTGATAGAGTGGAACATTTCTCTTACCTCCAATCCACACGAGTGTTTTGACAAGCCGCCTGTGATCGAATAATAACACGCCCACATTCGAATAAACCAATAAGGATCTTGGTAAAAGACAACGTGCACATAACGCGATTGTTGATAGAGTGGAATATTTCTCTTTCCTCCAATCCACACGAGTGTTTTGACAAGCCGCCTCTGATCGAATAATAACACGCCCACATTCGAATAAATCAATAAGGATCTTGGTAGAAGAGTACGTGCACATAACGCGATTGTTGATAGAGTGGAATATTTCTTTCCTCCAATCCACACGAGTGTTTTGACAAGCCGCCTCTGATCGAATAACAAGCCCACATTCGAAAAAATCAATAAGGATCTTTGGTAGAAGAATACGTGCACATAACGCGATTGTTGATAGAGTGGAATATCTCTTTCCTCCAATCCACATGAGTGTTTTGACAAGCCGCCTCTGATCGAATAATAACACGCCCACATTCGAATAAACCAATAAGGATCTTGGTAGAAGACAACGTGCACATAACGCGATTGTCGATAGAGTGGAATATTTCTCTTTCCTCCAATCCACACGAGTGTTTTGACAAGCCGCCTCTGATCGAATAATAACACGCCCACATTGGAATAAATCAATAAAGATCTTGGTAGAAGAGTACGTGCACATAACGCGATTGTTGATAGAGTGGAATATTTCTTTCCTCCAATCCACACGAGTGTTTTGACAAGCCGCCTCTGATCGAATAACAAGCCCACATTCGAATAAATCAATAAGGATCTTGGTAGAAGAGTACGTGCACATAACGCGATTGTTGATAGAGTGGAATATTTCTTTCCTCCAATCCACAAGAGTGTTTTGACAAGCCGCCTCTGATCGAATAACAAGCCCACATTCGAAAAAATCAATAAGGATCTTTAGTAGAAGAGTACGTGCACATAACGCGATTGTTGATAGAGTGGAACATTTCTTTCCTCCAATCCACACGAGTGTTTTGACAAGCCGCCTCTGATCGAATAACAAGCCCACATTCGAAAAAATCAATAAGGATCTTTGGTAGAAGAGTACGTGCACATAACGCGATTGATGATAGAGTGGAATATTTCTCTTTCCTCCAATCCACACGAGTGTTTTGACAAGTCGCCTCTGATCGAATAACGAGCCCACATTCGAAAAAATCAATGAGGATATTTGGTAGAAGAGTACGTGCACATAATGCGATTGATGATAGAGTGGAATATTTCTCTTTCCTCCAATCCACACGAGTGTTTTGACGAGCCGCCTCTGATCGAATAATAACACGCCCACAGTCGAATAAACCAATAAGGATCTTGGTAGAAGACAACGTGCACACAACGAGATTGTTGATAGAGTGGAATATCTCTTTCCTCCAATCCACACGAGTGTTTTGACAAGCCGCCTCTGATCGAATAATAACACGCCCACATTCGAATAAATCAATAAGGATCTTGGTAGAAGAGTACGTGCACATAACGCGATTGTTGATAGAGTGGAATATCTCTTTCCTCCAATCCACACGAGTGTTTTGACAAGCCGCCTCTGATCGAATAATAACACGCCCACAGTCGAATAAACCAATAAGGATCTTGGTAGAAGACAACGTGCACATAACGCGATTGTTGATAGAGTGGAATATATCTTTCCTCCAATCCACACGAGTGTTTTGACAAGCCGCCTCTGATCGAATAACAAGCCCACATTCGAAAAAATTAATAAGGATCTTTGGTAGAAGAGTACGTGCACATAACGCGATTGTTGATAGAGTGGAATATTTCTTTCCTCCAATCCACACGAATGTTTCGACAAGTCGCCTCTGATCGAATAACGAGCCCACATTCGAAAAAATCAATGAGGATATTTGGTAGAAGAGTACGTGCACATAATGCGATTGATGATAGAGTGGAATATTTCTCTTTCCTCCAATCCACACGAGTGTTTTGACGAGCCGCCTCTGATCGAATAATAACACGCCCACAGTCGAATAAACCAATAAGGATCTTGGTAGAAGACAACGTGCACACAACGAGATTGTTGATAGAGTGGAATATCTCTTTCCTCCAATCCACACGAGTGTTTTGACAAGCCGCCTCTGATCGAATAATAACACGCCCAAATTCGAATAAATCAATAAGGATCTTGGTAGAAGAGTACGTGCACATAACGCGATTGTTGATAGAGTGGAATATCTCTTTCCTCCAATCCACACGAGTGTTTTGACAAGCCGCCTCTGATCGAATAATAACACGCCCACAGTCGAATAAACCAATAAGGATCTTGGTAGAAGACAACGTGCACATAACGCGATTGTTGATAGAGTGGAATATATCTTTCCTCCAATCCACACGAGTGTTTTGACAAGCCGCCTCTGATCGAATAATAACACGCCCACAGTCGAATAAACCAATAAGGATCTTGGTAGAAGACAACGTGCACATAACGCGATTGTTTATGGAGTAGAATATCTCTTTCCTCCAATCCACACGAGTGTTTTGACAAGCCGCCTCTGATCGAATAACAAGCCCATATTCGAATAAATCAATAAGGATCTTTGGTAGATGAGTACGTGCACATAACGCGATTGTTGATAGAGTGGAATATCTCTTTCCTCCAATCCACACGAGTGTTTCCTGATCAGAAATAATATAACTACCTCATGGTTGTATCCTAGTCGAAAATAATGTATCAACTTTACGGGCGTCTTTCCCAGTCAAAAACAATATACCATTGCGATGGGTGTGTTGCGTAAGCGAAAATAATGTTGTAGTTTTATGTGTGTAGTTCTTAGTAAAAATAAGGTACCACAATTACGGATGTGTTTTAAGCAGAAAATAATATATCGCCCTTCCGAAAATGTCAAAAGTCGAAAATAATATGCCACCCTGCTAGAAATGTCAACAGTCGTAAACAATACATTAAGGTTATTGATGTGCACATATACAAACCTTACAAGTAGGTATGTTTTACCCGAAAATAATGTGTTATGCTTACGAACATGTCAAAGCCGAATATAATAATAATACACTTCCCCCTCAAATGATTTATGCCCCTAGCTTGTTATCGTTCAAGGAAAGGCTGCACAAATGCAAAATTCTGCCAGTCTAATTCGACTGTTATGTCTATTTCATATTACATCTGGCCTTGTATCTACAAGGCTGAATCTTCCTCCAACAACCACGACTTTAAAGAATGCCTATTCAAAGTCAACGATTTTGATACGATATCGACAAAATTGCTTCAGTGGTGCGGAGGTCGAAGGTGACTATAATATGCCACCCGGACAAGAATGTTTAATCGAAAATAATATACAATTCTCACGGGAACGTCCCGCTGTCGAAATAAATACTATAAACATATGGATATGTTTGCAAGACGAAATAATATAGCACGAAACTGGCTAGTCGCTAGTCCAAACATCGGAAATTATAGCCGGGGGCCCCCCGGCTCACCTGACGGGGATGCCGAATTTTGCCGGGGGCCAATTTTTTGTCGGATTTTGTTGAATTTAGATGTTTATATTTCTTAGCAGAAGGCTCTGAGCCGGAGGGCAGGGAATAACCGGAACCGTCCATTTAAACCGGATCCGGAACCTGGTCTTCGAAATTTATATAGTAAAACAGATGAGGGAAGAAATGAAGGTATAGTGGATTTAAAATGTATTAAAAATAACTTTTCCATTAAACTTAATGTATTGCGATGGTATTATTGCCTTTCCGAAACTTTAAAGAGCCTGAGGAAGCTAATAATGTTTATTTATCGATCAAATATGTCCGTTTTTGGACATTCAGAGCAAAAAACACACTTTCGCTCAGTCTCCTATCGCCTTCCTTTACTGCACATACGTTTGTTGCATGTTCTTCTGTAGGAAACTTAAAATTATTGGTTTATATGATTCTAAGAGAAAATGATAGATAGAAGATAATTTTCTGATCAGTGGTCAGAGACACTGTTTAGGCTAGCGTTGGACAAACAGTGCCCGTCAGTTAGATCATAATGATAATAACTTTCTAATCAGAATGCTACAAATGAGACACACTGTGATGCTGCTCGCACAGTTTCAATAAATACAGTTCATTGCCAAGAAATCAGTTTCTAGCTGCGTTGCAGATAACGTTAGTTCACTTCAATTTAGACTGATTTACAAGGTTCACAAGGGCACTGGCGGGTGCTTGACGCAATTTATGTTAGCCAAGCATACCATAAGTACTTCTGCGTAAGCCATACTCTGTTACCGAGTTGGACCGGTTTAATTCAAACTGTATCCCATAGACTTCTGGATGTGTAAAATAGCTGCCACAAGCATCGACCTGGCTTTGATTTAACAAACTCCTGCAGGTTATTATGAAAAATTCCTGATCAAATGATGTGCCCTACTTACGTTTCATACGGCAAATTGGTTAGTTAATCTTTTCTTTTGTTTGGTTGTATTGGAGCTTGATCATTGTATAATATATATTACATATGTTTGGGATTACAGGATGAAGTAAAAAACGTGGAAAATTTCAAACAAAAATTTTAAACCGGAATTCCGGTTCCGGTATGGTTTTTGCCCTTTGCCGGAACCGCAACCGGAACGATTTTCGCCGGAACCGGAATTGCGGTTACTCCCTACCGGAGGGTACCCGAATTTTTGCCGGGGCTAGGATCGAGTGGTACTCCCGTTTTGAGGAAGGGGTGGCAGCCAGAAATGTGCCCCCTTTGGACTAGCCAGCAAAATACTTGGGTTTTTATTTGAAGACAATCTACCATCCTGGTGAAAACAATTACCACCCTGATAGCAATGTTTTAGCTAAAATTAATATACTACCCTTACGATTATGTGACAAAGCCGAAAATAATTTACACAGCTTCGACCGATATGTTAACAAATTGAAATAATACAATAGCCCTGTTATGTTTTGTATGGTACAAAATAATTCATAACGCTTTTACGAGTGTTTACAAGCTAAAATAAAACATATTAATTTACGCATGTGTTTATAAAATGAGCATTTTCGTCCGGTTCATTTATTTTGATATCATATATCATAAGTGCAAAAATTTATAGATGCTGAAACATACCAACACTATTGCAACAAGCACTATGAAACCGCCGACTATAGCACCAGCAATTATGATAAATTCTGTTGGGATGTCCAACAGTCTAAGACTGCTTGGCAATAGCAATCCTATCGGGCTGGCACTACAAAAGGAGAGAAGCCGTCGATTTAACGCAAAAGCGACATAAGCCGCCAGTCAGCACCAAAGACAACTAGACGATTTGTTTTGTATTAATGTATAAGCGATTCAACACCGCCGACTATAGCACCAGCAATTATGATAAATTCTGTTGGGATGTCCATTGCTAAGACTGCTTGGCAATAGCAATCCTATCGGGCTGGCACTACAAAAGGAGAGAAGCCGTCGATTTAACGCAAAAGCGACATAAGCCGCCAGTCAGCACCAAAGACAACTAGACGATTTGTTTTGTATTAATGTATAGAAGCGATTCAACACGCCAGGGCGCACTAAAGCCAGTCCGTCGATTTTTATTAACTATCACGCAATCCCATCCGTCAGACCGTATCAACTAGACGCAACTTGCAGCGAATTAATCCGTCTGGGCATGAAATATTGCACAATTTGTTCGAAATTAGCAGTTATTGATCAGAAACGCCCAATTTTGTTCGTGAGATTATTCATTTCAAGCACAGTTTAATTGGACCGTTTTGAAGTCCTTTATTGATAATATTATTAATCGAACTGGTGTAATTTTTAATTCTATAAACAACGAATGAGTGAGTTCCGGCGATATATTTATGGGTCTGCTTTGGCAACATCAAGGCATAGCGAAAAATACGTTATCGAACAACCACAAATCTAACATAGTTTATGGATAAATGGCCAATAAACAATGAATGGAGTAACATAAATAAAACACCGCACAGTTCCCCATATATAAAAGCTCAGCCAACCATCAGTTTTTATTTTCAGACTAACCCTACATCAAGATATGTTCTTTTATTTATTACCATAATCTAGACAGTGCTCGGTGACCATTTCAAAATTCAGAAAAAATATTGAGCTTACTGGTCTTCCTTCAGAATCCAATGAGTACAACATCAATACATTAAGGCCATTTTCAGCGCACACAATAACTAAGTATGAAAACGAGAACTGTATTGAGTTAGATCTATATTTTGTATTCGATGTATTTAACGCTCTGCTGCAACCCCGATAGAACATATACATCGATTCTAGGTGCTCTGCGTGCAACTAAATTGAAAAATGTCAATTTTTTTACCATATTGGTACGAAAACCTAAATTTTTACAGTAAAGCTGTAACATTCGAGAAGAAATTCTGCAAACAAATCCATTTTTGAGTGGAAGGAGGCAACAAAACGGAGACCCAACAATTGATCTCCAGCGTTCGATGTACACTTTCCTGTTTATTTTCGGTTTTTAGCGATTGTCCGTTTATGGTATTAAATTTCGCGTCTTTTCCAGCTATTTCAACTCTCTATTTACAATCTTTTGCCGTTTGTGGCAACCCGGCTCTAGCAGCCACCTCCTGTTCAGCAATTGCTATCCTGTAAAAATTGTTCGTTTGCTAGGTCTAGCATTATCTTAATCTTAAAAACTCACTAAATGCATTATATTAAGAACAGAATGAACGATAGCGTTATCTTTCAGCCAGGGAGTAACCGGAATTCCGGTTCCGGTTCCGGCGAAAATCGTGTTCCGGTTCCGGTTCCGGCAAAGGGCAAAACACATACCGGAACCGGAATTCCGGTTTAAAATTTTTGTTTGAAATTTTCTACGTTTTTGCTTCATCCTGTAATCCAAACATATGTAATATATCTTATACAATGATCAAGCTCCAATACAACCAAGCAAAAGAAAAGATTAACTAACCAATTTGCCGTGTGAAACGTAAGTAGGGCACATAATTTGAGCAGGAATTTTTCATAATAACCTGCAGGAGTTTGTTAAATCAAGGCCAGGTCGATGCTTGTAGCAGCTATTTTACACATCCAGAAGTCTGCAGGATACGTTTGACTTAAACCGGTCCAACTCGGTAACAGAGTATGGCTTACGCAGAAGTACTTAGGGTATGCTTGGCTAACATAAATTGCGTCAAGCACCGGCCAGTGCGCTTGTAAATTTGGTAAATCAGTCTAAATTGAAGTAAACTAACGTTATCTGCAACGCAGCTAAAAATTGCTTTCTTGGCAGTGAACTGTATTTATTGAAACTGTGCGAGCAGCATCACAGTGTGTCTCATTTATAGCTTCTGATTAGAAAGTTATCATCATTATGATCTAACTGACGGGCACTGTTTGTCCAACGCTAGTCTAAACAGTGTCTCTGACCACTGATCAGAAAATTACCGTCTATCTATTATTTTCACTTAGAATCATATAAACCAATAATTTTAAGTTTCCTACAGAAGAACGTGCAACAAACGTATGTGTAGTAAAGGGAGGCGACTGGAGACAGAGCGAAAGTGTGTATTCTACGCTCCAAGTTTTGTAAGCACATTCGATTTGACGCAGTATAAGCCATGGTGTATAGTGGAAGACATTTTTTGCTCTAAATGTCCAAAAACCTGCAAGCTTTAGGTCTGGATTCGACTCCCAGCTAGATCAACGTAATGCGGCGTTCACGTTATAATGTCCCCGCTGTTTGGAACTTCTGACCCCCTGTAGTCGCGACCCTACCGTATAGACAGTCAGGGTGACACCCATACTGTAAATCAAATACCGAGGGTGTACGACACGCCCTTAGCTACTACATTTTTTCTAGACAGTGTCGTACACACCCTTAGCTACCAACTTGGCGCGAATTAACTATAACGAACACCGTCTGTAGCTAATGTGGTCTATTAGTAAACTGTCCTGTGGAGTTTCTCTTAAATTCTCGATATTTGTATCTAGCCCATATGAATATTGCTCAAATAATTCCGAACACTGTCAATAAAACAGCCAGAAGACATGGTGTGCCTGACACTGTCAGGAAGTGGTAATACGCGTAACTAGCTACCGTTTAAAAATTTATTAAAAACATGGGGGTGTCTAAGACACCCTGTTGTCAACAGTGTGTCTGACACTGTGTGGGGTACATAGGTTCCAAACGTTGGGGACATTATAACGTGAACGCCGCATAATATCTCTCGTAGATAATTTAATTTGACGGTTCAAACCAATAAAATTTATTACAAAATAAAACACGATTGGTACAAGCTCAACATAACAAATAGCGCAAGTATTAACCAACCATGTGTCCGAGTCTTGACTTACAGTCACAAACTAAGGTCAAACAGAAGAACTCGTGTAACGCGTTTACCCATGAAAACTAATCAGACTGTTTATATAAGCAGAAAACATGGATTATGCAAATTAAATCTATGCAAATCATTTAAGTCATCTCAAACTTGTCTTGTTGTGTGACAATATGATAAATTATAGTGCAATTCACCGCATATTTTTCAAACGTATAAGACATCATTCATGATTTGTAGCAGAAAGTTCGTTGTTTTACTAGCAAGGGATCAGTATACATTTCATTAGATGCATTAACTTCATTGTAGTTATATAAATCGAGGACTCGGAAAAAGTTTCCATATTTTGGTTTAGTCTGATTTGTCAAACAATGAATTCTATACGAATCAACAAATCACTGATTTGTACTACAGCGTTCATATTATTGAATGGTTTATCAAAATGCTACAACAATATTATACCATTACATAACCTTATGTATAGTTTGTGTTGTTTCAGCTTTCGTTTCTTGTAAGCCATATCGGTGGGATACTCGCGATTGCCGCAGGAACGTCAGCAATTTCAGGAATCGAATTATTATTCCTAATTGCGGAATGCGTTCGGCGATGTTTCCTGCGCGTTCCTGGTACTGTTAATGCCCTTATAGCTATGTCACATGCATGAATTTCATAATTGTCAAGAAGAAGGGAGAGTGTGGCAGTGTGTTTGATTCCGTTTTAGCAACAACAAACGCTGAAGCAGGAAGATATTAGAACATTAAATATTTTCTAGTAATGTAAAATGATGTTCTAAGGTCGTTTGGTCTACATAAACTAAGCACTTTATATCACTGCCCTCCAAGGCCCTTCGACTTAAGGGACGGATAGCTCTGCGAAGAGGTAAGCCGAAAGGGTATAGTCAAAATTTCTGAAAGCTTAAATTTCCCCTCAAATACTCATATGTTTAGGTATTGGCTGTTTATGCATCATTTACGATAAGATGCGTGCGCCAGGGCCTAATTATGTCACGCGTCCAACTCAACTAGTTCGGATGAACTATAGCTTAGCTGGACTACTATGGTACATTTTTATAGCTTAGCTAGTCTTTATGTGACAAACAGAGAGCTTAGCTAGGCTCTGCGTGACAAACGAAGCGTCCGGCTGAACTGTCAATCGAGAAATTTTATTTAGTATTGTGCTTAATATAATAACATTTTGTTCTTTAGTATTTTCGCACTAATTCTAAGTTATATATTTGTTTTAATATATACAATTAACGTTTTAACCTGTATGCCGCATTTGGGGCATTATTTAGATACGTATAGTAAAATGTAATTTTCGCGGACTAAATAGTCTCTGGCTTAAGTTATAGGGCTCAGCTTAACGCCTCGTGACAAAAGCACAGTCCGGCTCGGCACTCGATGACAAATGCATAGCCTAGCTAGGCTATTCAAAATTTTAATAGTCGAGCTGAGCTGTATACGTGACATAGTAGCTAGCCTATTTGAACGTGTGACATAATTAGGACCATGCGCACGCATGTTATTGTAAATGATGCATTACGTATTAAATGACCCACCACGTGGAAGGTTTGTCCTTGTATAATCACGACCATAGCATAGTGTATGGTATTCATCGGGACATACTATGCAATAAAAAACTCGGTCACGCAGGCACCATGTGCTATAAAATCTCCGATTTAAGTAGTTAACGTTTTCAAGTTACTGTGGTGAAATTTGAAGTTTACATAAACATTGTCCTTGTATGTCGTAGACCTATCTGTGATAGTGTTTCGTGAGGGGCCTGGACATAACCTGTACTACATTGAATTCAGCAAATAAAAAAATCTTCGCCGAACATTGTCGCCATCATTGAACAGGATTTTACAGTATTCGTGACACCATATAAAACCCCGACGATGTTCTGAATACCATATAAAATTATTGACAAAATAAGGACATTAATCTATAAAATAGCTAAAGTGTGACTAGTTTTGCTAAATTTTATGCAAAGCTGCTTAAATTTAGCTACAATTTCGATATATTTTACTAAGATAGAGAGAACTTTCAGGAAATTAAAATATTACAATATATTACAAAACGAATAAATAGGATTGATTAATGTACGTTTTGTTAATGCATGCACTGCTGAAACGGCTCTTGACTAGCTTTGATCTTTCATTTTATATCTAATAATTACATATACTTTATATGACATTGGGCCATGTTTACTACTGAGGATACATCGAGACTTATTAAAAATGTCAAAATTTTTCACTAATGCATGATTAAACTTAAACTGCACCCTTTACCATCCTATTTTGATAAAAGCGTTGCTATTCAGTTGTTCACTGAACATATATTTCATTTTTGCATTAAAGAACAGAAATTAGTCCGTTTCATATTTATACATTATAACTTGAAAATGTTCGCGAACACATTTGTGTTATAGTACAGGGGCCGAATTGCATTCGCTAATGACGTTATAGAACAGAAAAATATCGAAATCGGATACGGCTAATGCAATTCGAGTTTTGTTCGCTAACAACGCTTTGTATATTGTGACAAAAGAGCATGGTTGGGGGCGCATATTAAGTTTACTCTTGCATAAATACAAATCATATTTCCGGTATTCAAGTCGATAATTCGCACGACCAAGAAGGTAGTGTCCCCTTCATCACAAAATTAGACATTGCCGGAATTAGCTTGTGATGGGAAACTCTATCAGCTACTGTTTTAGCAATATAGCTTAACCACGCAATATCGGCAAATACTCAAATTTCAATATTCATAACTGTTAATTTATTCTAACATTTAGGAAATTGCTCAGCAGTTGCATGTTTTCACAACAATGTAGTGTGATGATTATTCACTATTATTATGTATTTTACGGAAACTCAATTAACATTTGCTTTATGATATATTATCTAATTACATAAGCGTGAAAGCCTATCACGATTGTGACTTTTCGTAGTGTCTACGTTTTAGTTTTATGTATAGGAATAGAATTTTGAAAGACTCCATTTAATAAACTATACCAAAAAACTAAATGACAGGCAAAATACCGTAGACAGGTTCCAGCCATGTGTAAAGTTGCCTGACGAATAACCGTGTGAAAGCATGTTTTATGTTCTTTACGACATAAAAATGAGACAATTTTTAAAGATTAATTATAAAATTTTATCTATAGTTAATTTATTTAATATAATAATAATAAATTGAAGTTACATATATTTAATGCAATCTCAAGACATATGTACTATCGTTCCTGAAGAGAGGAGAAAATATTCAATTTTTAATGTCATATGATGCAAAAATTAATCCAGATTTATGTTATCTAAATTATTTTGAGCGATTACTTAAAACTTGTGCCAATTTCGGTTACTCAGTTACTCTTAGATGATATGTTAACGTACACGTCATGCTGAGGCATGGGCTGAGCCATTCGGCTGTATCTCAGAAGTAGCTCTGTAATCATGTGAAGCAGCTTGTGCGCGAATCTAAGCAACGTGAAGCACTTGCAATATGAAGTCGATATGAAACGGAACACAATTGCTGTGTAGATCTTTAGATCTTGTTTTCGAATTGCACGACGTGAACGTTCTACCAAGGCAGTTAAACACGTTCTTAATAAAAAATTCCACCTTCCTGGTCATACACTTATTGCAAATTTAGAGTAATCAACATCAGATTGCTCAGTTTACGTACACTTGAGTTTCCACTGTGTCACTGCTTCAGAATAAAGCAAACAAAAGGAAGGCAGAAACGCTGTACTGTAGGGCTGAGACAGTGCAGGCGAGACCGAACTTCGCTCAGAATCGGAATTATTGTTCCAACTGTATCTCCCGGTCAACATCTTGGCCTTGACCAAGGCAACATAAAAGATGTTTTGCAATCATTTCTTCGTCTACAGACTTCTTAGAGTTCTTGGAATTTTGGCTATTTTTATACATAATGCTTATATATAATGTACGCGGGCTATCCAACCTTTACCTGCAGGAACTCCGCACTCCCCTTAATTTCTATTGCTCACAGGAATGGGCTCAGTGTAAAAGAAAGTTTCCGCCCTCTGGGCCTACGTTATCTAGTGGCTGATATAGGTCCCCCGGGTGTGGATCCCCGTCGACCTTGGTAAGGCCAGGATGCTTCACCCTTATACACCCAACTTAGGCTGGCGCTGGAGGCGCCCTGTCAACTACCCAAGGAACAAGGCCACGCCGTGTTATCATGAATTACAAATAATTTTCAATGCTCGTAAAGTATTGCTTCTCAAATTTATTGATACCGATAAGTTCACCTCCGGCAGCTCTGAACACTGGGCAAAGCTATGATCATTATTTACTTAAGGAATTTGTACATTATTAGCATTATCATACAAGCCCAAAAACACACAAATCGTTACCGAATTACACAAGTGATCGTTCGCCTGGAAAAAACACAACCGGGTATCAAATTACGTAAGGGACGATGCACACGAACAGTACGGTTGTCTGTGTGGATATTATTGATGAAGCTGATTTCGTGGCTGATTGTAGACATAAATAACGGTGCACTGCGAACGGAAAGGATTGACAACGAGCATTGGAGTTTTAATGGCGTGGTCAGATGAGGTCGCCTAGCACTTGTGAGGAATATTTTTGCATAGCAAAAGTATCTTCGGCCGAGGATGCCTACGGTTATGGTTGATCATGCGCGAATTGTGTCTCCGAGTTCAAGACATATGAAGCGGTCAGTTCTTTATACGATTTATAGTTCTTGCACAGTCAGGCTTTGCCCCACTATTGCCTACTCAGTCAGGCTTTGCCCCACTGTTGCCTACACAGTCAAGCTTTGCCCCACTGTCGCCTACTTCTCAACGCAAGCGGTGAACTTGCTAACCCAATGCGAACCTCATATAAACAAATCGAACAAACAAACACTTGGGCGATACCGAACCAAAGAACAAAAGTCCCGACCTGGCAGCTTTGAAACATAGTAGGAGAGTTCTTTCCCATTCTTAGAAAAATCATAGTTGTTACTGGGCTTCCGTCCCGTGCTGGGATGAGGCACTGGAGAGCCAGCTGGCCAGCGAAAGCACATTTTGAAAACGAATAAATTGAATAATTCGATTTTTTGTCTGGCCTGATGCTGGAAAGAATCTCGGACTATTAGTGTAAACTATGACGATGTGCGAAACCAAAAACGAGCCTAAAGTCCGAGCGATATCGGCAACCCCTACGTGCGGACCGGGAAGCTATCCTCCTAGTAGACTAAAAATGAGAAACGAAAAGAAATTCAAAAACAGCAAAACATACGAAAGAGAACTTGGTCACCAAACGTGGTGAATTCCAAAACCTGGCTGATTGCTCGAGTCGAGCGCACACGCACTTAAATAATCTTTTGGTTAGGTGGCTGGACGTGGCTGCATACGCTCATCCATTCAAAAACCCGACCACGCCTTCAACGATCGGGCGTGGTCATCAACTGCCCAATGACTTTCTCTAAATTTGAAATGGAGGAGAGTTGTCAATTTTGAAAATATTTTTTTTAAAAACTTTATGGTTTTACGACCGTGATTTATTATAAATAAACCGGTCGTTGCAGTGTGAAACCTTGGTGATTGAAGTTTCTAATTTATAGAGTCGATTATTACCACAAAATTGTAGTGTTTATAGCCTAATTTATGAAGTTCACGACCAGGTAGTTTCATGTTAAAAAATAAAATATACAACATCATTTTAAACTACAAATATGACATAATTTACAAACTCCAACAATCCACCATAAAACATACAAGATCAATGATAGCAAAATATAATACAGTTTTAAACAATATACAAACTCCATGTACAAACAACATTTATACAGATACAACACAAGTATGAACAACAGACCATGGGCCAGGCGTGAAGAGCGGCGGAGACCTATCTCAGAGTAAACATGAATTGAGTTCGAATTAATTAACCAGGTATGGTGCAGAACGGCCCATGATTGTGAGGTTCCAATCAAATCCAAACAAAGAACAAGTACCGGGCATGAAATGGAGGAAACGTTGGTTGAAACTGCGCAACTAGATTATGACGCAAATCCGGCGAGGAGGGCACACCCGGCGCGAGCACTGCTTGAAACGGGCAAAGAAAAACCCCGCGAGGAGTGCCCCCTGAATCGCAAGAAGACCTGCACCTAAAAGAAATATATTCCTTATTTTGCTAGATTTTAAAACTGTGAAATTTTCTTAATTGGACGACTCTAAAATTCGCTTGATCGTGTCGTTCTCTTACCAGTGTATATGTTGCAGTAATATTCAGGCATTAACGTTGTGCTTTAGTGCAACAGAAATATCATCAACACGATGATGTACAACCCTTAAAAACGGCTAAATTCGGAACAACGACACGAGGTGTGAAATTTCTGACACGCGCAAGACAAGGGAAAGAGACAAAAGGACAGAGGGGGAGGAAACCACCTTTGCGAGGGACCAAAATAAGAGCGGGCAAAAGAGCACCCCCATGGCAGCGCAGAGACTGTGTGTCATCGCAGAAGTATGCCTAATAATCAAAAGTTACCTTCGGAACTAGTTAGCTGAAACAACCAAGCTCACAGTTGATAGTGTTGAAGTCTTCAAAGTATTGTAATAGCCACGCTTTTGTGAGGGGTCAGGTTTCGCTCCGGGAAACCTATCCCTCGCAATCACTTATTAAATGCGTATTAGCCAATATCTGTGCTATATTTACATTGGGTTTATCAAAGAAGTAATAGCAAACATTAATATATATAATATATATAATTATTTATACTAATTGAGGAGCATTACACGCCGATGTATGTATTTGTGTTGATTTGTTGTTTTCCTAACAGAACACAATGTTTACTCTATAAAGAATATACCATGTGGAAGCTTTGTCCATGCATTATCACGATCTTGTCATTGTTTTTGGCGGTTCCTGGGTATACTACGCAAAAAAAACTACAAGCTCTTTACCGCGAACAGGATTTATTTTATGTCCACCTTTAACGCCGATTGAACACACACATGGACAGCGAACATTGTCAATCGTTGTATTAATTTATTTTGTCGTATGGTGTAAATTTGCACCTATTTTTAAGGAGCGTACAATAGCTCCTAATATAGCTCTCTGATTTATGTACGCCACTTTCACTTGTACAACCTGGATTCTTGCCGCTACGTGTGTCTTCCAAACTTTATACAATATACAAACTAATTCGGGCGTTAATACATTATGGCGTCCTCAACCACTTAAATTACACCAGAAAAAGCTAAATTTAGTCTTTAAATTATTCAAATAGTATGCTGTACGTAAATATTACACGTATTGTGGGCTGTGCCTAGATAAATTTGCAATTACCTCTCTATACGTAAAAAGCGCTGGTTTTTTTCAGAAGACATTTGTCGCACGTAATGTGAATTTCACTGTGTCTGAGGTACTAAGCTTAAAATCAAAACAGTTTCAACAGAACCATATAAAAGTACCTATGCGACGTTCACGTTATAATGTCCATGCTGTTTGGAACTTTTGTCCCCTGTAGTCGAGACCCTATCGCATAGACAGTCAGGGTGGCACCCATACTGTAAATCAATTACCGAGATTGTACGGCACAACGCTAGCTACTACATTTTTTCTGTAAAGTGATTTTTTCTTTACAGTGTCTTACACATACTTAGCTACTAATTCGGCGCGAATTAACTACAACAGACTCCGTCTGTAGCTGATGCTTTTTATTAGTCAACTTTGCTGTGCACTTTTTTATTTCTCAATATTTGTGTATAGGCCATATAAACGTCGATGAAATAATGCCGCTCGAAATAATTTTACTTCAATATTAATACCGCTCGATTCCTCTCGTCGAGGCGCATACACAGTCCTCACAGAAGATAATTATTCATAGAAGATGAGTAGTATGATAGAAGAAAATTTTGTCAATTTTTTAGGCGCAAGGGTAAACAGGACCGAAAAATTGAAAATTTAAAAATAGTTTGAGGTGGGGTCATGATTAGTACCGTTGAACTCACCATGTGGCCCTGAGCACGAATATAGAAATATTTTCCAATAATCATGATTCCTGAAGGTTAAAGAATATTGGCGGGGTAAAGAAGATTGGTGCACTTGCCAGAAGTTCGGCGCTAGGGAGGGTTGTCCGACGGCTCAGGAGGGGTAACCCATTGCCCACACATGCTCAAGGACTGAGGTTCCACAGTATTACTGGGTTTTGGGGGGAAATGAGCTGCTCGGCGAGAGGGGCCCGCTGGCGGCAATACGGGGTAACAGCACCTGCCAGGAGGAATCGGCACTTCGCACTGAGGGAGGGGCGTTCGACGACTCAGGGGGATAAACCCTCTACTCCCTGAGAACATGTATGGCACTGCCTCTATGAACATGTGTGAGCAGGTAATATTTCCCGTGCACGGAAAACATAGAAATGTGAGAATAAACTAACATTAATCAGAACATCATTTGTTCGTTGGCGAGTGCGACTGAATATTTTGTAATAAAAATGCTAGTGTTTCATTGTACATTTTTGTTTCAAAATTTTGCATAAAAAGTATTTGGCATACTGCAAAGCTCCAAGCGTAACCATATTGTTACATTTTTGGTGGTTCGGAAAATACCGTTGAGTAGTTATAAAATTTAGGTGATGAAAGTGTTTAATAGTTCATTTCGATTAGTTGTACGAATTGAGGAAAGTTTCGAAACGCAAACTTATGTAATTAATTGGAAACTCAGACCACTGAAATTAATTTATCGCTATTGCAGTGTTTCACAATTAGCTCAATACGATTTGCTCTTGTATGTATTTAGTGAACACTGTTGAAAGAGATTGATGGACATACGCTTTACCTGTGGCTTGAAACTGATAGTCTCGTTTGATAGGTTCCATCACTATTAGCCGAAATCCACAACGAGTTATAAATTAAACGGTGATTAACGGGTTCGGAAATATGGACATGTTATTGAAATGAAGATGAAAATGCCCGCCGTGTAACAAAGGGGCTGTTCCGATCTTCGTTTTCTAACCTTTCGGACCGTGCGAGGTCCAAATTACTACTAGAGCCACAAATGGCGTCCTCGCATTCGATCATTTCCGCACGGGTGCTTCTCAATCTACCGACCTTGGACGGATGGAAGGATGAGTGACCTTGGCCATATACATTAAACACACGACCTTATCATCGATAATCCAATGCTATGTAGAGACACTGGGCCTAAGTGTATGTATACGCAAATTGCTATTATGGCTATTAATGTTTTATTACTAATTATTTTTAATAGGATTATTCATGTTTTGCTAAAAATATGCCTAATACAGTCTGGTTAATTCACTTTAAGTCACAGTGAGTTGTTGCTGGATACTCAAAAAATTGATGACGTCCGCATACAGCCAACAACCTCATGATTAGCTATATCAATAAAATACCGAAAACTTCAAACGGGATTCTAATAGAACCCACAAAAATTACTTCTTAATACTATTTTAGAAATTAGGTTAGATTTCAAACAGCCTGTATTCCAAAATGCGCCTACTTTGTAATAATTTAGTCAAATTATCTCAGACCATGGCAGATCAGACACTTTCCAGAATTTACACAAGAATATTAGTATAAGCGTAATCACTATCAACTTCAACCGTGTAATGCGACGTAGTCATTTTTCTCGAAGAAATATATGAAAGCGATATCATACTCGAAGTCATATTCACTTCTCATATTTTTCCCACCGTCCCTTCTACCTCTCATCACCTCGTGCGCCAGCAAGCTTTATCAAAATTACGAAAATTTTAACGCAAAATTTTGGAAAAAGTTGAAACTTCTGAGAAAAAATGTGGACCTGGTGGAAAATATTAGGTTACCCTATGAGTTACCCTCGACGAACCCCTTACTCGCCAGGGTTATCTTGCAACGACGGACTTGGAAAGTGATACATGTACTTCAGACTTCAAATAAAATTTCTTAGCGTTATAGTGTTTTGTATGGTGCTTTTAATACCGCAAGGCTGTAAGAAGAACCAACTATTGAGGTGTCGACGCTTCGCGCCGAGGGAGGTCTCCCAGCGAATCGAGGGGGTTAGAGCTGAGGAGTGGGAAGGCGGTATTACTTATGAGTATGCATGGACATGAATATCATAAAAATGTGTGGTTTGGTAATACTTTTGAGACTAAAACAGCATCCTATCTTCAGTTTATTTAACAACAAATAGCTATTTTTTCTTGGCCTAGACTGTGACGTATATCAATTACGATAAATAGTTTTTGCAAATGCTCCAATTTACGAACAGTGAATGTTACAAGTAAAATAAAAAACTTGTTTGATACTAAATAATTTCATTATAATTACGTAAATAGAATTACAAGAATATATTTCGCCAATACCATTTGTCGAAATACGATTTATATACACATCAAAAAATCTCTACTGTGTATAGCCAACGTTCAAATTATCGAAATTGTTTTACAAAATGTGAATACGATGTTACAAAAATTACACAACATTAATGGATACATTGTGTGGTTTCAGCTGTCGTCTCTGATCAGCCGCACCGGTGGATTGCTCGCAATTGCTGCTGGCATGTCTTGAATTTCTGGAATAGAACTTGTGTTCATAAATTGCAGAATGTGTGTGACGATGTTTTCAACGCGTATGAGTTGATATCAATGAATTTAAAGCTCAGTAGAGACCACTAATTTTATATTTGCCCGAGAGGCAGCGCAGGACACCTGTACCTTCGATAAAATATTACAAATAAGAAGCGCAGAATCTTGGTGATATTAGTACCTAAAATATTCTAGTAACAAATGCTGTGCTGGTATCGTTTGGTCAGCATAAATATTATAGATATATGTTGTTCATATCAATAATTTACAGATGCTAAAATGATAATATTATCCACTAAGAATTTTTTCTAAGGTATCACTGATTTCTACAAATGTAATTTTTGTTGAAGCATGCAGTAGTCATGGTATCCAACAGCTAATATTTATAATGAAGTCCAAACCAAGCTAGAATATATTCCTGGAATTTAATATCTGGACTTTTGTGGGTGTCCAACTGTCGATACGAAACAAATGAACTCTAGTTTAGTTTTAGCTTTAGTTAATTTTATTTTACCACTTAGATACGACAATCGTAAGGTATGACTACGGACAATAGAACTGTAGTTGACGGTCCTTAACAAAACAATTAAGAAGGTGAAAAATTAATACGACTACTCACATACATTTAATGCAGTTAACTGAAATCCACAAATTTAATTTATAATTGAAGACGATGTAACCTTGTGCCATAACTTTAAAAGCCAGCAGACAATTGCATGCATAAATTATGAAAAATTAAAATATTTTATTCCGGTATGTCAGAATGGATCTTGGCAAGAAAAGGTTACAGTTATCTTGGATCATTTAATAGCTATATAAGAAAAACGAACCTAAAAGCTTACAAAGCAAAATTACCTTAAAAACATGATCTAGTAATTTTGATGACATACTAGCATTCGGGGTTTCAGAACAGACGATTCCTCTTGAATAAAGTACTTCTAGTTGATAAGCGTATGCGGCTTCCTAGCGTATGCCCATTGCTTTATAACATACAGGATAAAACAAAAACGTGTCATTAAATCAGGCGAGCTATCAGTCCACTCAAACGGACGCCGACGAACGAGCCATTTTTCAGAGAAAGTTTGATCGAAAACATCTCGGACATATTTAGCTGACCATTATTCTGCTGAAATCAGATATAATCATGATCTGCTAGCTTCAAAAAATCCGCAAGAATCTTTCATTGAACATTGTCATGTAGATTACCCATTGACATGTAAACAAGAAAGGGTTAAACAGACTATTTCGGTGAATTCCCATGAAACCACGTCGGTGGGATTTTATTTGCTTCTCAACCACGGTGTGGAGATTACGCTAGACCCATTAGTAACAATTTTTTTGATTTACTTCACCATCTAGCCTGAAACTGCTTTCCTTCTATCAAATAGTAAGGTCAGCGAAATTAGGATTGCTGTTCAGCTCGGATAATCATTGTTCATAGTACATGACGAACGAAGGTCAAGAAACCGAGCTAAAAACAAAAAAAACTTAAACTCAGCGATCAAAAAGGTCGCTCCAAAAAGAAAACGGGGTTTTGCACTTAC
>JASANE010013643.1:0-57554 GCA_030248225.1 Trileptium ribeirensis | reverse complement strand
GCAAATAGATTTTCCTTTGCCTCGGATATGTTTACTGAATGAAAATAGCTTGTACCAAAGGTCCCGTAACCTCGAGCCTTCTCCAAAAATAACTTGGTCCAACGTGATCGGGGCCGCATTCGGACCCGCATTCAGCTGTTTAATACTTTTGATTAACTAGTATTTAAACTAACCACGTAGTTGACCTACTGGGGGGGGTCGAGCTGGTCACACAAAGTGGTTAGTACTTAGTTTGCTGGTAACCAACGGTTACGAAGTACGCCGAGAATTTTCAAGCCACTAAAACGAGAATTTGCGAACCACCATCCTCCTCCTATATTTTAAGGAGAAAAATGACTTTTTACCCGTGGTTGAAAGGTTTTATTTAATGCTATCTTAGCCTGAATCTCCCTTTTGTTATAACGTACAAAATAGATAGGCACACGATAATACAGCAACATAAATGGTTATATACATCCTGGGGCAATAAATACATACTGTGGAGTCCTAGGTTTTTTCGGCCCTATATCATATTGTTCCGTATATATTCATCTTTCTTTTACAAATTCCTTTTCCCATTCCGATTTGCTTTTCCACCCATTGGCGGAGGAAGCCAACATATGGTTCAGTGATCTGGGGCTGTGCGGGTGGGTTGTCGCTGGGACCTGTCTCCCAGGCGGTTGTTTCCAGTAGTTCCGGCGGGTATCGGGGCATTACGGACTTTTGCGCTCGGTCGGGGAATTGGCGTTTAATGTCTCGAAACAATTGGATGAATTCTGTAGTCCATGTGCCCATGTCATCTTGTCCAACGTTGCAGGCTGGTGGAGGTGGCGCAATGATGATTGCTCGCGCTCCGTCGCTCAAGGGATAATCAAAAGAGCAGATGTGGCGGCGCACACGGCGCATGACCTTCCTTGGTGTGTCCAAAAGACGGCCTTCGAACGGTTTGGAACGGAAGAGCGGCCCTATATCCGCCAAGTATCATGATTGTCTCGGTCTGAGGCGTCGCGATACACGTCACCAGACATCAGGGGAACTGCATGGTAGCACGGGCCAAGAAATGGCAAACCATCCCTTTGAAGGGGCCATTTTACTAGCGGTGCGGCCGTATTATCGCCCAGAATAAGGACTTTGGGCCAGTTGGCAATTCCATGACGGATGAAGGTCCGTATCTCCTTTAAAAGGCGGCCCATGACGTTGTGGCATGACCGCGGGCGTCGGCCGAAGGCGGTGTCTTCCGGCCCAAGACCGATTCCCCAGGGAATGAGTCGGTGCGATTCGCCTCGAGCAGTGGTGCATGGCCGGTGGTAAGTAGGACGTTCTGAAGAGTATCTCGGGATTTTGAATTTTTCGAGGAGCATCGTTAGCATGAGATGCGGTAGGGCAGGGCGAAGGAGCTCCGTTGTTTCGGGATCGAGGAATTTTGCCTTGTTTCTTCGGGAGATGGCCTTGATGTCTCGAGCTCCCAGTTTGAGATCGGAGATGTCTTGTCTGGCCTGGTCCTCGTCAAACAAATAGGTGACGAGGAGCTGATAGCCCTGCTCCGTTGAGGAGTATTCGATTGGGTACTGCGTGATCGTTTGACCCAACGGAGCCATATTTGATAATTCGGGCCAACGTGTGCCTTTTGATAGAAATATTTCGATAGGAGCGGCGTAGTTGATGGTGTAAAATGGCACACGCGGCGACGGGTTTTGTTCCATCTTGTCGATTTGACGGTTGGTATTTCCTGCAATAATATTCATCGCCATTAGTGGCGGTTCTTGAAGGCATTTGTGGCGGGAGCTCGAGTTCCCGGAAGGGTGCTTTGGGCTGGCGTTGGTGCTAATATCGTCTTCCCTGAGGTGGTTGTCTTGGAGGTCGAACCACCTCTAGTCCAATGTCTTCAGGTCGTAGTTGTCGTTGCCCGTCATTCTTGTCCGGTTCCAAATCAGGATGTGCGGCTAACATGTCCTCAATGTCCTGATCGTCAAAGATGTCTCTGAAAGGTTCAAACATGTCGTGCTGGGCACGAACGCTCCTGGCTGGAGGGTCCATGGGCATAACAGGGTCACGGTGTCGGGTCGGTGGAGCAAAAGGCACAGTTTGTCTCACTGGAGCAGGGGGTCGGGGAGCAGGCTCTCGGGGTATCATGCGCGGGATTACCACTCGGGCTTCTGGTCCGTGTGGTATATAGTCCGTGTCTCGGCGGCGGTCCCTAGCCCGCCGATGTGGTTGACGCCGAGTCGGTTCGGGACGCTCTGTCCTGTCCTCTGCCTTCCCACCAGAAGGTCCCAATTCAGGGGAACCCTCACTTTCCTCGGTAGAAGGGTCAAGTTCGAAGCGGGGTCTTCGACTAGGTCCCGGTAAAAGTTGGCTTAGGGGTATCTCGTCTTCCCAGTCGTCCCACCTAACATGTGGCTGAGCTTTAGCGCGTGCGGGTCGAGCTAGAGTCCCTTTTATGGCGGAGGATGCGCTGCGCGGCGGCGCCTTCCTCCTCCCCCGAATAGAAGAACCCTCAGTTGACTCGCCTATGGTTGAAGTTGTTTCGCTAACCGTAGGAACGGCTCGAGTTCGAGGTCGTCCGGCTTTGCCGACCTCCGAGGATTCGGTGGGTCGACGTGCCTCTTTCGTGTCTCTTTCCTTTTCCTCACGTCTCCTAGCCAAGCTCTCGACAAATTCTGCTACGAGGTTGTCGGCGGCCGTTTGGGCCTCCGGTGGTGGGTGCGGTGTGATAGGTCCGGCTAAATATTCTACTAAATCGGTTGCATCCTGTAGTTCTCCTCGAGCACGGGCCTCTTCATCTCGGATTCTCTTTCTCTCTTCTAAGGCCCATTCCCATTCAGCTTGTTGGTTTTGTTTCCGCGTGGTCCAGCGACCGAAAGAAGAAACCTGAGGGGTACTAGTCTCCTGTTCCGGTAGGGGTGATAACGCAACTAGGGTTATCCAATGCTGAGGAGGGGTCCCAGCTTTACGTTCCGCTAGGGGTGAGAGTAAGGGCGGGATGGTCCATCGATGTGGCGGTGTTGGGGAACCTATAGTTTCGGGCGATGTGCTTTCGGAATCTGCAGAGGACACTGGTTCGCTAGCCGGTGCGGGGGTTTTGGCTGGTTTCTGTCGTGGTTTAGGTACGGGATTTCGACTTGGAGCTGATTTTACGGGAGGCTGGCTATAAACTGGGGCGGATTGCGTGGGAGGTGGTCTAGGAGGTGTCGAGTATGGAGTAATCCATTTGCCTGGGGTAGGCTCCTCCAGCGTAGCTTCAAACCCTAATGGCGTTAGGGGCGTGTGCGGGAGCGGAGTAGGTGGAGCTGAGTATGCGTGACGAGGCTTGGAATAACGTTGTTCGTACAGTTCCAGGGATTTCCGATGGGGGTAGTACGGTGCTAGTGGTTTATCCGAGTCGGTAACTAAGCGTTGCGAGTGGGGACTGCGGTAGGTTTGTGTAGCGACTGCGGCTCGGCTTTGGGCAGGTGTAAGCGGCGAGGTCTGGACTGCGTGTTCTACGGCTGAAGTTGGAGATATAGCAGGTTCGGGAGTATGGGGCGATGATTCATCCGAGTCTTGTGAAGCGAGTAGTTCCACGAGGCCTAAGTCATTGACGTTAAATGGGCGCAGTGATCGACCGTTTCCTGAGCGTGATAGGGCTAAAGGTCTTGTTGGTTCCTCAGTTCGGACGGATCGCTCTTGTTCCCGTATAGTGACTGGGGCAGTATGTCGTCCATATTCCGGCGAGAATGAACCCGGGGGTTTATCAAGCGCGTAAGGCAACTTAGCAGGGTCTTGTGTAGCGAGTTCCTGCGAGATGGCGGGCCATTCAGTGTCGGGGGTTCTATCGGGATCACAAATAGGTAGCCTGTTTTGTTGTGGAGCTCCGGGAGAACCTTGGGCTGGGGTCTGGGTAGCTAATTGTTCTACTACTGCGCGGTGTACGTCGGCCTGGGCTTGCGTGTATACTAGATTAGGATCGCCGATCTCCACACTGGTTGTATCGGATGCGCCATCAATGTCCTGGCGCGGTCGGTCGACTGCCTCTGGGTCGGCGGCCTGTAACTCCCTAGCGAAATATTTGTAGGCAAGGATGGTTTCTCCGGGTTCCTGTAGTGCAGCCTCGATGTATGCGGGAGGCACGGCCTTCAACAAGCAGGCCACGACCGGGAAACTACTTAGTGGTCTGTAACATGGTTTGGTACGATTAACATGAACCACATGGTCGGAGGCATTGGGTTGTCCGGGGAGTTTGACGCAGATGCATGGTACCGTTATCTTAGTGATTTGGTACGGTCCACACCATCGGCGTTCCAGTTTACGTGATAGTCCCGGTGTGATATAGTATCGATAGACCCAAACATGATCGTTAACTCGGTAATCGGGGACCTTAATTTTGCGATTGTAGTAACGCTTCCTATATTCTTTAGCGGATTCCATGGAGCGATAAGCTCGATCCCTGATCGTGGCTAACCATCGTTGTACGTTAGCGCGATAAGCTTCGGCTCCGGGATAGCGTCCCCAATCAGTCTGTTTCTCGATTCCACCCGGTACACGGGGTTGGAATCCGTGCATGAGCATAAAGGGAGGATAGTGTGTAGAGGCGTGTACGGCGAAGTTGTAGGACATTATGCAGTAGGGTAGAACTTCGTCCCAAGTAGTATGATCATTCTCGGGTAGAGCTACTCTTAAGAGAAATAGTAGCGTGCGGTTGAAGCGTTCGATCTCCCCGTTGGCCTTTGGATTGTAATTCAGAGTTTCTCGCTTAAAAGTGTGTAACCTAGCACATAGGGCCTCCATAACTTCTGAAATGAAGCATCCCCCTCGATCGGAAACTAGTTCCTCGGGAGCACCATAGCGACACACTACATCTTCGACGAAAACTCGAGCTACACTCTTAGCTGTTTGGTCGGGCAGTGCGGCGGCAATGACTAACTTAGTGAATTGGTCAATGAAGGCGATAACGTACCTATTCCCTTTTCGGGACAAAACCCGAGTGTCTAAGATGTCGACAAACAAACGGTGCATAGGGGCACTGGCCAGCGGGTTATCTCCAAGCGCGGCTCGAACATTTTGAGGCAAGTTTCGGGATCGCTGGCAAAGCACACAGCGTTTTACGTATTCGTCGACATCCTTACCTATGGTTTCCCAGTAATAGAATTGTTTGAGTTTGCTTAGTAGTCGATCCCTACCTGGGTGTCCACCGAATAGAGTATCATGTTCGTGTTTGAGTATTTGTCGTATAAGTAGTCGAGGAACGCATAACTTAGGTCTGTGGTCGTTAGGCATGATAGGATGCAAGTAAAGAATAGCTGTGTCGGGGCAGAGGCGGTAGTGATGGGCTTCTAACTTGAGGGCGGTAGCTGCCTTCTCGTCAGCTGGTGGTTGTCGGGTATGCAAGTACCACCGTATGGGTCCAAATTGTTTGTCCCTACGTTGGATGTAAGGTATGTAATTGAGAAGATTTCTCCCCTCATATTGTTGTAAGTGTGGTAAGTATATGTGTTCGCCAGTGTCATAGACCTGTTCAGGACGTTGGAGTCGCACTCGAGGTCCGCATGCATAGGCGACCTTAATTAAAGTATCGAATTCCTCGACCTCTGGTAAACCACCATACCTCTTTCTAGCAGTCGTCGGTAGTGTTCGGGGTCTAGTGGGGTCAGGTGTACCAGCGGTGGCACGGGTTGAGCTTTCGCTTGCCGCGCCAGGAGCGGGCGGTGTCGGAGCAATCGGGGGTTCTTGTGGCGGCGTAGGTCGTACAAGTGGATCAGGAGCTGGTGAAGGTCCAGGGGCTGAGTCACTCACAGGTTCTTGCGTTGGGGCTGGTTCAGTCGGCGGTCCGGGAGCGGTCGAGCGCTTCCAGGGCATCTCGACTCCTTCAGGCCATGGGTCGTCGATGTCTCCACAGAAAATGAAACGGGTCGGGTCCGGTAAGGGATCATACCCGGGTCCTCCGAACATGCGATAAAAGCGTTCCCTAACGTACTCGGGAGGGAGGTTAACGGGAGCGTCCGGGGGAAGTCACATTAGCTGTCGCGTAAGTCGTTTCCAGACTTCTTCGGTGGGAAACCTCCGCGGCGGTTTGGCAGGAGCTTTGCCCTTGCCATAGTCCTGTCCTTTCACGGCTACAGCAACCATTCGCGTATGATCCTGTTCGTCGAGTTCAGCTTCGTCCGCCGAATCGGAGAAGTCCACGTCGTGTCGGGGATCGCGAGAAAGTCCGTCGGCATTGGCGTTGGCCTTACCAGGTCGGTATTCGATGTTGAATCCACCGAATTCCATGAGTAACTCATTTCGCCATTGGGCTAGGTGTGAATTTCTCGGTGGTCTTTCAAATAATGCATTGAGTGGCTTATGATCGGTCTCGACATGAAATTCGTGTCCAAGCAGGTAATGCCTAAAATGCAGAGCGGCCCATCTAATAGCAAGGGCTTCAGTCTCAATAGCGGGATAGCGGCGTTGATAGTCCACTAGGGATTTGCTAGCGTAAGCGATAGGTAACGTCCCTTTATCGGGCTTTTGCGAAAGCACGGCTCCTAAAGCGTATCCTGAAGCGTCTGTTTGTAGTATGAAGGGTTTGGAAAAGTCCGGGTAGATGAGTAGTGGTTCTTGTACTAGGGCTTTGCGTAGCTTTCCGAATGCTTCCTCGCATTGCGGTGTCCATTTAAATTCGTTGTCCTTACGTCGGAGAGCATTGAGTGGTTCGCAGATTTCGGAATAGTGTGGGATGAATTTGTGGTAATAACCTACAAGTCCTAAGAAGCTCTGTAGCTGCTTAAGTGTTTCAGGTCTTTTGTAGTTATCGATGGCGGCGGTTTTCTCGGGGTCGGGTTTAACTCCTTCGGAGCTAATAATATGTCCGAGGTATTTTAATTGTTTCTGTCCGAATTGGCATTTGGATGGCTTTAATTTGAGATTAGCCTTGCGAAATCTATCAAAGACTGTGATGATATCCGCTAAGTGTTGTTCGAATGTGGGTGAGAAAGCTAGTATGTCGTCGATATAGATGAGGCACCGTTCCCATTCTAAGCCTTTTAAAATAATTGACATACACCTTTGGAAGACGCCTGGAGAAGAATTCAAGCCAAAGGGTAAGACATTGTATTCATACTGTCCATGGACAGTGACAAATGAGGTCTTTTCCTTAGTTTCAGGGTCTAATTCTAGTTGCCAAAATCCTTTGTTTAGATCCAGGCTTGACATGAATTTTGTGTTTCGCAAGCAGCCTAATATGTCGTCTATGCGGGGCAATGGGTACAAGTCGCGTTCAGCGACCACGTTGAGCTTACGAAAGTCAACGCACAAGCGTAAAGTGCCGTCACTCTTGGTGACGTACACGATGGGGGAACCCCATGGTGAGTCGGGTGGTGTTATGAGGCCTGCTTCCACCATGTTATTTAGTTCTTCTCTCAAAGGTTCACGAAGAGAATGTGCCAAGCGATATGGCACTTGTTTTATGGGTTTCGCATCCCCGGTAATTATCCTATGCTGGTGTACACCACACCTACCTAGGTCGAATGGGTGCACACTGAATATGTCTGCGTTTTCGGAGATGGTTGTTTTCAGTTGTTTCAGTTCATATGGGTTAAGTGTGGTTTGTCCGAAATCGATTTTGCTTAATACCTGTATGGATCGTTCCGTGTCGATGACCTTCTTTTGGTCGTTAATGACCTGTACTACATTATCGCGAGTAACCCCTATACGGTTGCACTGTTTGGTGTGTTGGGGAGGTTCGAGTTGAGGTAGGCGCTTATTACTATCGTATAAGAGCTCGACCTCGTTATCGTCAAGCATCTCGATGTGTCCGATTGTTTGTCCTGCGTGTAGGGCAACTGGTAAGTTTCCAAAGTTCATCATTGCTACTGGAATCATGCGTTGACCAGTGAGTACTAGGGCATGTGCGATGGCGATGTCCCTAATGAAAGGGTCTGGTACAAATAGTGCTTGGCCAGTGGGTGGTTTAGTAATCTCGGGGATCGCATTGGTGAATAGTTCTGTGTTCGGCGGTATCTGTGTGTATTTCCGGGATACTACGTTAATGACTGGCGGTCGGTAGTCGCCTTGATCAGCGAAGGGTGCGGAACAGTTCTCCGTTCCGTTTGATAAATCCAAGCAACGGTCCTTGAAGTTTATGGCTACATACGGCAGTAAAGCCATAAAGTCGGTACCCAAGATGCACTCGTAGGGTGTATCGGTGGTCACTTGGAAGTCACATGGGGTGCTCAGCGAGCCTATGGTAATTGGTGCCTTCAGTACTCCGCTAATTGTTAGTTCCTGTTGAGTAGCTGATACTATGCGGGTAGTGTGGTTGTCTCTGGGTACTAAACCTAAACGGGCTGCTAGGGCTTGGGACATGATTGAGACATCAGCTCCTGTGTCTACATGTGTCGTGACTGGAGTGCCAAGTATAGTTGCGTTGATAAGTAGCGGCGTATTACCTGCATTCATTGTGTTTAATTGTCTGGTGAACATACCCTGTCGAGGTCCACGGCGTAAGTCACGGGTAGGAGCAACGAATAATTCGTCGTCCTCAATGAATACAAGTTCTTCTTCGGAGGAAGCGCGGGTTGTCAATAGTCTGTTAGAGCGACGCGGGGCTCGATTGGACGCAACGGACACGCGCGGCGTTCCCGAAGGTACAACCGAAACCTCGGTCGGCGAAACTCGGGGTGTGGCTCCTCCTCAGGTGGTGCGCTGGGGCCTCTTTTGTCTGCTCTAATCCATCTAATTGCTTTTCGGGGCTTTCCGTCGGTTTTGATCAGTCTCCCGCGGCATGGTAGCCATCGGGGTACGTAGTATGCGTACTTGGGAGAGACCTTGCACTTTGTCGTGCAGTAGACCAGACTAATTACGCTGACTATGATGGTAATTATGAAGTAAGGCGAGAGTCCGGTATATTCTAAAGCAGGGAAGTTAACTAGCTTTTGCACCTGTTCCTTGGCTATCTGAGCTACCTGTAAGTTTGTCGCCTTAGCATCGTCGAGTGAACTCCAGGTTAAGGGTCTTAATTTGAGGCCGGAGAGCCGGTCAATCGTAATGTTAGGCCCGAACATGATCGTAATTTCTTCTGGCTTTAAGCATGCTTGTTAGAACAATCGATCCTACGACCAACTGGGTATAGTTTCCGTGCGGAAACCATAAGATTTCATTGGGTGGAACCTTAACAGCCTTACCTAAGGTTACATGCGCTAGCTGTCTACGGTTAGTCAGTATAACTTCGGGTTCGCTGGTCCTAATCAGAACACCTTGAATAGTAGTGTGTACGGCTGTATCATTAGCGAGCGGGCCGATTAGAGTGCGGTTGCTGCATGCATTTTTGGTGGATTCTGGCACAAATTCGCCTGCGGTAATCCACTCCAAGCAGTTCGTACTGTGGTCGGTTAGCAGCGCGTGGGGTGCACAAAAAGCAATTCCGGGTCTGTGTTTGCATGCTCCGAGATTCAAAGATTCAAAGCGAGCGTGCCCTAATC
The DNA here is from genome assembly GCA_030248225.1 of Trileptium ribeirensis. Lineage (NCBI taxonomy): Eukaryota > Metazoa > Nematoda > Enoplea > Enoplida > Thoracostomopsidae > Trileptium > Trileptium ribeirensis. Next base: position 48,138 of record JASANE010013643.1, on the reverse strand, counting down.
TGGCGGCGTGTTGCGCTAGCGGTAGTCTCAGCTGCGTTAGCGTGTCGGGAGCATTCCAACCTGTGTTGTAGACCCGAAAATAAGGTCGAACATCACTGCGTTTAGGCAAGGGTAACTGCAGAATAAAGCCAAAGCGAAATCCCGTTAAATCTACACTTACGGGCATCACTCGTCCGAACTGGTATGCCAGACTAGGTTCTCGCATCAGGATGGTTTTAGAAATGCGGGGATCCATGGCGAATAATCGTCGTAGCATGACGACATCGATAACAGCAGGGGAGAGTTCACCTGTTAACATAGATTACATGATGGCCTGTACCGACGAGCGCATGTTCGCTCGAAGTATGTGGTCGATCAGCTGATGGTGCACGTGTGTGACCTCTTTCTGGTCAGCACATCGGACCTGTTCAATCATGGAGACTACTTCCTGCATGCTGTGGTGTAGAAATGCATAAATGTCCTCATTAGCGCGGGTTAATTGCTTTATAGCCTTGGTGTTTCGAAAAGAGACGTCATTCGTCTCGAGCATGAATTTTTCGAGAACGGTCACTTGCTGGCGTACGTTGTTAATGTGAACGCCGTTAGCGAAGGCCATTCCTAACCCTAGAAAACCAGAGACAGCACCTGCAGCGGCGGCTATTAGACTTGCAAAGCGTTTCTCTCGGCGGTTAGTAAGGTCACATAGATGTTCGTTCTCTACGCAGAAGGAATGCACAAGCAGCGAGTAATAATTTGTATCTAATATGCCATGATATGCATCGTCCAGTTCGCGTTCTAGTGCGCTCAAGGTTGTGTGCAGCTGCGGGTACTCAGTACAGTCCGCTTTCCTGCAGCAGTCAGCTCGGCAGGAATCGTTAACTTCGTACGGCGGGCAAACATTGCTTACGAAGGGGTCTGACTTGCGTTCCCAATCTCTCAATGATAACTGCAACACTACTGGCAAATGCGTGGTCTGATCGGAGGTGATGACCAAACCCTGCGGTTCGACAACAACGCCTACTTAGCGATTTACAAACGCACCTAGTCGTGAGATTGCATCGCTGAAAGGCGAGAGCGTGGCGTGCGTAGAGCTTAGCGTCGAAAGCCAGAGTAACAGTAAGATAGTGCAAACTTTCAGCATACCTGTATTCTGACCTGGACCATTATTTAAACCCGGTGAAGAGGGTCGGGCCATCTTTCGGGGAGGCTCCGATTCATCTTCACTGTCCGCTGCTTGCTCGTCAGTTCCGCTCGGGGTTTCCCTAGCAGCTGGTCGGGCATCCTGTACCGTTGCTTCTTTCCGCTTATCGAGGTCCTCCTCGGACGAGCTCAAACAGTCGGCCATCGCTGAGGCCAGCTGCTCGTCCAAGTCTTGAGCAGAGCTACTGCTACTGCTGCGTCGGAGTGAACACGGTTCTGAGATCAGGTAGTCTACTTCTACGTGCTCACCTATTGTCATACCGCACTCGATTTGCAGCAAATTAACGCTAGCAGGACGTCTCAGGAGTCTTAAACGCGCACACAAAAGCACTAGGCGATCCCGTCTATGGGATTCGTCGGTAAATTCCAGGTTATTCATTGCGTACCGAACGAAGGTAGTTATTGGGACTCCCTCACTACCCTGATTCCTATAGATAAATCCCAACAGCTGAGGTGCTTCGCTCAGCATCTCATGCAAATCGGTGTTGGCAGCACGGGAGAGCCGTAGCATTCGGGGCGTCTGAATACCAATATAATACCGCCAGGGATCGAAGCGCAAGCAGTGCTTAAAGTGCCTTGGTAGTTCCACTTTCCGTAGTGTCCGACAAAATAACAGCACGGATCAACGCTCGATGTTGGTTGACTATGACTCCTCCCACACTCTTGACACAGTGGGTGTTTGCTCAGCTCTGCCTCAAATTCCTTCTCCATGACTTGCTGGAGCGTGTGGCCATTCACGCATTGACCCAACAATTCCATGAGGAGTTCCAACGAAGCGAGAGCCACTGGATCGAGGTACAATCCAGTTACACGGTGATCTATAGGGGAAGCCATACCTAGAATGCTGCTCAGCATGGCAAAATCCCGTTGGAGAGCTGCGTCCTCACTACATTCGAAACGAACGTCGAACAGCCTACTCAGGTTGTTCAGTTGCTCCATGGCTAATACAACTCTCCTGTAGAAAAGAGCCTGGGGCTGCAATATCACAGACTGCCCAAAGTCAGCGTTTACCTCACCTGCTCTAAAGTTAATCGGAATGAGACATTCAGCCACGAAAGGGTACGAGTTCTCAGCTACTCCGATACGCGGGTATTGATAATTCAAGGTCTCGGCATGATCGGTAGAGATAACAAACAATGTGTCCGGTCCCACAATACGATTCCGTTCATTCGCTGTCAGTGAGCGAATGTGTCCTCGTTCGATCGGAAGGTCGTTAGTAAGGTAAAGTCTATACATACTGTTCAATTGCTCATCCAGTCGGCGGGATCGTTCGTCATTAGCGTCCTGTACAAAATCAAGTAATTGTCTTCATCCCATACATGCGTATGAATGTTCACTGACTACGATCACGGATTCCTCCGAATTACCCGGGGACATACTTGGTCTCCCTTCGACGGACTCGTCCTCAGCTGTCTTGGGTTCCTCAAGTGGGTTATCCGAATTACCCGAGGGCATACACGGCACCTCTTCGACGGATCCCAGAATACTGCAAGAAACATTAGACAAAGTGCCGGCGGACTCACCTAAATTACCCGGGCGCATACGCGGCGACCCTTCGATAGGATCCTCCTCCGCACAATTGTCCAATCGAGCCAACCTCAACTCGCTCGCGTTCAATGACTCGTTCTCATCACTATCGTCCTCGGTGGTCTCATCCTCCTCATCCTCGCTGGTAGTGCCATCAGCGTCTTCGGAGCGGATTGACAAATGACTTGTTCGCAGGCTCAAGTCAATACCGTCGTTCGATGGTACTCGCGGTAACGCATTGTTTCGGCGCATTTCCCACACCCCTTCACGGTGCCACTCTCGTACATCGGGGGTAGGTTCATGTCGGTACCAATCGGCGTTCGGATCTTCCCAATTCGCCCAGAACTCTTCATCACTTAGCAGCTGGTCCTCATCGAGTTCATCATCACTATTCTCACCACAACTGTCGGTCAGGTCTTCAGGTGCACTCACCGCTACGTACTTACGCTCGTTTCCCGGTACCATATCACTCGTGCTAGCATCTGATAGGGCGCCCTGACTTAGATAACACTCATTCGCATCGCTAGTACAGTTCGCGTCGCTCGCTTCGGATCCGTTTTGTTCACGTAGGAGTTCACCCGACTCCCTCAATTCACCATTCTTCAGTTCAACAACATCATCAACAACATCATCTTCGTTACGCAAGTCACTGAAAAAACTTAGCTCAGCATGGGGAACGTTACTGCGCGCTTCAGCAACGCTTGGCGCAACGGAAGCCTCACAATGCGATGGACGGCCTTTATTTGCCACTCCGCCATCAACATCCCCGTATCTTGGCAGACCCCGGGCAATACTTTCAGCCCCAACGATCATACCCGCTTCATCGGTGCAAACGGTCGCGAACCCGCTGCTACCTCTGCTTGGATACAGGTGAGAAGGGCGGCCCCGGTCAGCATCAAGGAAGGACCCAATGACCGTGGTACCCCTTGCCAATGAGGTCGGGAAGGTCACCTCAAGTCCATCGGTGCTATAATTGGCCGGTTCAAAATAGCACTCAATTACATCAACATCACATCCATCATTATCCGCCATAAATTCACTAAGACTGCAAGCGCGACCTAACTTAGGTAAATCAGCAAGTTCATACGACACACAATTCTCATCATCACACAAGGGACGACCCGCGCGGCGGTCCGACCCACATACTACATCATACGACCTATAATTTAGAACGGAACTAGGGCTAGGCGACTCTGATGAGGCCTCTACATCGTCGGACCTAACCTCCATCGTCCCTGACCTATCATCAGTCTCCAAAAGCTCCATGGGTGTCTCACACGACGACCCGAATCGATCCGTATCTTCTTGAGCCATATCAACGTCCTCGGCTTCCCTGCCGGAATAATCATCAACAACATCCACCACACTCTCCATCGGATGGCCAGCCACAGAGGAGGAAAATAACAACAATGGCTCGAATACATCAACATCATCATCCACATTCCTCGCAGTCATCTCTAAAGAGCTGGGGGTTCCGGAATTCCCCCTTGAGGTGATTCCCTGGGGACGGCAGGCAATAAAATCATCACTTCGCTTATACTCACTTAAACTATAATTTTCGACACAACCATTTTCCATTTCTTCACAAATCTCAACGCTACCATCACTATCTTCCAATGCCATTAATGTTCGTTCGTTCATTCCAGGCCCACGCATGGCCGGACGGTTCGATTAGTCGACCTGTCGCTCGCCTCGCGGTTCGCCCTCTAAATCGCTCGCAGACATATATACAAGTGGATCGTAACCTGCGCTAGGTACGTCCACACATGACATATACAATCCCTCTCCCGAATAACCCTCTTTTTTGTATTTTATATTTTCAGTGCTATATAATACAGTGCTGGTGCTATCGTCCAAGTGCGGTTTATAGTCGTTATCTGTTGAGCTCAATGTCCTCTCTTCGGGACTGTCGATCGGCCTGAACGGACTACAACTCCGAGGAAGACGCGCGGCGTCAGCCCAAGGAGCGGTCGTAATCACATTCAAATGCCTCTCAGCACATCCCTCTGTCATCTCAGAAAAGTCCATGTCATCGTCGTCTCGGCTTAGCTCATATCCATCGTCGTCGTACTGCGGTTCATCTGCAGTCGCAATGGCGTTCACTCGTCCAGTCGGGGCGCTATATCCTAGTCTACACTGGATCATGCCGAGTTCGCGACTGAGCACATCCAAACGGTGGGTAGTGGCTGGGCTAGGTTCACGATTGCCTTTTGTTTGCGAAGCATTGCAGTTTAGCTGGTATCGGCGGCGCTCTACAGCACCTCCATTCCTATTTCCTCCGTTTCCTGCATAGGGACGATTAGACTGTTGGGGTGGGCCTATATTGCGCTCGAACTGTGGTCGCTCATTAGCGACTCGCTGGTATCCATTAGCCTGTCCTGACCTGTTGTTATACATGGCGGGTTGTCGACTACTTGCATAGTCTCCACTTCCGCGGGCATTATTAATAAAACCAGGGGGTGGACGGTTAGACTGATACCCCGGTTGATTCAAGTTCGAGCGGTTCCCTCCATTATTCCATCCGAAATTATTTCGGTGTCCAGCTCCGGTCTCGAAGCGACGAGGCGGAGGCGGTTGAGGACCCCACGGCCCATAGGGTAATTATCATTTCGCGGGTACGTTCCTCCGTAATTCCTTGGTTGGTACTGCATTGGCTCTCGACGCATAGCGCCAGAAGCATAAACTGGTGCAGGTTCGGCGTTGCGCGGCGCGTTATTAGTGGCTGGCGGATAGCGTGCGGGATGCGGGCAATCGCGCATAACATGTCCTGGTTCTCCACAACGATAGCAAGTAATATGTGGTATCGGCAAGCACGGCGGCGCAACAGGCGAGCCGGGCACAAACGGCGGCGCGAGCGCGTTTAATTGGCGCGTGTTTTCAGCTCGTTTGTCAATCACGTCCAGTAGTCGACTAATTGTATCACTGTTACTATTGTTTGCCTTACGGTGTTCTTCAATCATGGTCTGGAGTTGTGTGATCAAACCTTCGCCTCCTTCCTCAAGAAGTGAGTTCACTGTTTTAGTGCGGGGCTTACTAGTAACCGAAGCCTCTGGATCGGGGCAAGCAGCATTTGCGTCCTCATACCGCTTAGCAACAGCTACTGTATCTCGGAATGTCTCGCACTCATGAATCTGATTAAGGACTTGCCGGCGCACCTCGGGTCGTAAACCCCTCTGAAAGAACATGCGTAGCATGGTGTCCCTCTGCTCATCTTTCATGTCGGGGAAGGCACGATCACACAACTTCTGCAGCTCTAGGCCATACATGGCGACTGGTTCATTCGCTCCTTGTTGCCTAGTGCAAAGTCCTGATAGTGATTTCTCAAGTCTACGAGAAGACGAAAACAAAAAGCGTAAGTTAGCGACGAGTCCTAGAAAACTTTGACGTTTCACCGGTGGAAGGCCTTCGAAGGCCTCCCTTGCCGGTCCACGCAAGAGAGCAGCTACACAAATTAGCTTTCGACGATCGTCCCAGCCATTAGCGTTAGCGAGACGATTGTACATACGAACCCAGACCTCAAAATCCTGACCTCCAGGTTTCCCATCAAAGGTCGGCATGTCCCTCAACGGTATCATAGGAGGACCAGTGGACGGGGTGGTTAAGTGGTGTAAAATCGCATTCGTGGCATTTGTGTCCGCGCCGAGCGCTTCGGCAAATTCTCCACGACGCAAGTGTCCAGTCGGTCGGGGTGGTGGCGGCGTTAACGGTCGTTCGCCGGCAGTTGCGGCCGGTCGAGTTCTAGTCCGTATGGTGTCCTCTATCGGTCCCTCAGTCGCGCCGAAGAAGTCACTAGTCTCCAAATCTCCGTTATGGTTTACGTTAGGGTCCATGTGTACAATCACCGTTTCTTAGGATATATATATAGGGATGGCGAGTTGGTCCCGGCTTAAGCAACACACAGAAATGACTATCAACCAATCGTTCAAATTCAATGCCGAAATCAAAACAGCTGATGTTACTAGTCGTACTCAACAGTCGGATTTAGGATAATCGGGACTTTCGTTACCCAATAATCTAAAAACAGGTGTTAGTAGAGACTCAAACCCGTTATTCGCAAGAACACCCAACGGACCCTACAGACAATAATATCGATGAACGACTATACTCGTGAATAGCCACAAGCTCTGCTGCCAGCAACAAACCGAGCCAGCTATTACAACACAGCAAGACTAAATAGACAGCGATCGAATATAGCCAGAATGTACGTTACAAAAACGATAGGTAAAACAGCAAAATATACAGAAATATAAATAGAAATCAAGTTTACAGTGTCCAATTCACAACGTCCAGCAATCGTCCGGTTTGCACAGTCGGGATACGCGGATTGTCCGTCGTCGAGGCCACGAAAGATTCAAACACACGGCAGGGTCCACAAAGCAACCAGCGACGTTCCGTCTAACAGATTAAATAGTTCCGTATAACGTGAAATTCGAGCCGTTGAGAGCAGCAATGTCCCGTCGATAATGGCGAAGCTAGTACCAAAATGCGATGGATAATCTGGCGAAATTCGCAAACAAACGTTCCAGAGCGATCAAATGTACCCGGTCGGTTATCGTCAATCCGTCAATACAAATACTCGGTCGGCGTAAAGTCAATACAGTCGGCGCAGAATCAGGAGCAAGATGATAGTCCCAACTCGACAATAGGTATCAGGTGAAGATAAAATTGGTGACGAAATAAGTTGTCAATACGACGTTAGTGACGCTAGCGAATACGTCCGCAATAGATACTGATAGTGAATAATTAACTGGTTAGTTAAATAATCGTAAATCGCACAAAAGATACTTTCCTGAAATAGTGCCCAGTCAAATTGGTATACCCAAACGACGGCACGCTCAGCGGGGCCACAGACTGCAAGGGACCACTGTCCATGAGTAAAAGTCAATCGGGCAAGCCAGCGCCAGGATTGGATGATTACAGCCATTCAAGTAAGGGCACAAAATAATACGAGGTACAAAGGTCGATAAAGCATGCATAAATGAACATTCCATGTCATGAGCGCAAGTACAAAATAGTCGCGACGGAACTCGCGGTGCGAGAAGTCCCAAAACCAAAAGCTTAACCCTACATAACATTAGAGACTGGCCCTACTTAGTGAGCGAGCTTGTCTGAAATCAACGTGGGGGAGACATGCGATTTCGAAACGGAAGGCCCATAGCTTATAGATTAGACAAAAAGTTAGCCTCGCGCCGTATGAGTTGAACAAGATTTTCGGCTCGAGGCATAAGGATAACTGAGAAATTTAAACTCACATCATAGGGGTCGAGCAAAATTTAACGCCTCACGGCGTGGCCCCCATACGTTGTAATAACCGGTGACGCAGCTGCATGGCGCAACTTCCTAACACCATGCCCATACGACCCCGGCTATCGTAACCTCAAGGGTGGACCGTAATTACCAAATTTGGGACCTATTCTTGGTCAGACCCAAGAAGCTACGCAGCTTAGCAGACCGCAGGCGCGCTTAACGGGGTGTGTTCGGACCCCGCCCGAAGGGTTGCGCACGTGTCTAGTATCGGGTATGATTTCTGAGGTCCCCCAGGGAGGCTAGCACCGACACCTGCTCGCAGGTCATGGAGCTTAGCCGCTATTCCCTATCTTAGACTCATCGGAAGTTGTTTTAGTTCTATTTTATTGTGATAACTGTTGGAATAAAACGTGGAAGTGTCCCTAGAAGTTTGAAGCTCAAGACGAGTTACCTAGTTAAAATCGCGGTATGCTCCGTGTTAGAGCATTGACCTAGGTGGCCCCCACAGGGTCCCGACGAGCCCTGAGTGTTTAATGTCGGATTATCAATGGCATGGCCTGCGCTTTTCAACAACTTCTATTCAAAAATCCCTATTGGACTGTTCGATTATCGACAGGGACGAGTTAACCCGCTTTCAACTGTATCCCTTTAATTTTGCTCTTTGATTCCAGTAAAACACGAAATACATTTGATAGAAGGCCGAGCTCGTCAGGGCTTGCGACATTCTCGCACACAAGCCATGGCGAACAGGGCCTGCTCGTCCGAGCGGACAAACCAGCAAAAAGTCCCTATCGTCTCGGTAAAAGCAAGGCAGTACTCGGTGTCAACGATACAAATTTATTTATACGATTAAATGTTATCGAGGGGACGAGCGTTCCTATGCACAAACGAAGCGCGACGAGCAAAACGGGTCGGGAAAGCTTAGTACTATCTCGCCAGGACGCTACGGTTCAACACAAGGGGGCGGCACGGCTCGTTAACAGGAAAACCGGGGCGGAGCGTACAGATACTCGCCAGATAGCGAACTAGGGGCGGTTATCCCTGCTTTGGCTCAATGTTAGCGATTGCTTCAGCTATAAGGCGTGGCAAGCAGGGGCCCTAGGGTGCTTCAGAAACGCCCCTATCGTACCAACTCAAACGCAGGGTGATCGACGGTAAACTATACGATGGGGGAGAGGGAGAGTGAAACCGGGGTTTTGGCCCTACGTATTCTGCCCTAATAACAGTGCCAGCACGGAGATCCGATGAATGTTCGATATGGATTCGATTGTCGTGCCTACCGAATAGTTTCTGCCATCGTTTCCGAGCAAGTTGTCCATCCAGGGTACGACTGACCGAACGGGAGACAAGAGCAGAAGGAAGAGGGGGGCGTAAAATTCAGCACATTCGGGCCTGAGAATGCGGTCGTGACATTGGATAACTCGACACGCTCTTCTGGGTAAGTCTTGAAACTGCCCCCCCCAGCGGCGAGCCTGGTTGATTGGTTTTAGTTTAGTGTGTCCGCTGGAATTTCGGTGGGGGCATGTTCTACGGGCTCAACATACCGAGCCGAAGTGCGACTCGGCCTTATTCGCTACTTTTGGGGCCGTTTTGGATGGTCGGGCCAGGGGCGATCAGCCCCGCACGCCTTCGCGTCTTCGGTTTCTTCTTGTCGGTTGTTGTCTTTTGCCTCTCCCTAACGAGGCCTTTTTCCTATTACACTGCGTTATTGCAGTGTCTCAACTGCACTGTAGTGCAGTTGAGTTATCATCGACTCAGTAGTCGATGTTCCTATACCTGCGTGGCTGAGTGGTTATGACTGAGGAAAACTGCAGCGGACCTAAATTCTCCGTGCAGGATCAACTCATGAATTGGGAAAAAGAAACTGGCTGATATTGAAACTGAGGAAAAAGGAAAACTGGGCATACATAGTACATAGCCTAACGGGCACCCATGATAAATAGTGAAACCTGGCTAAACTCAGTGATCGACTCGCTCCAAAAGGAAAAAGGGGTTTTGCACTCGCCCGGTTTGGGGCCGAAATGGCCAGGGCGAGGACGTACGTTTTCTTTATTTTTAGAAAATCCGAAAATTTTATTTGGTGGCGGGGACACAATGTGTTTCTCCCGCTAACACGATTTCCTGCGATTGCAGTGGGTTAAACCATTAATTTGGTTTCCCTTCGACTATGGTCTCTGGAGAAGACCATTGGGTGCTAGATCAGCGAACGTTGGTAAACGTAGTTGTGTTGGTCGCATTCTTATTGGGGTCCAGTATTGGTGTGTTACCGCCTAATGATGTCTCATCAACACCGTCCAAGTTCGGCCAACTTTTGCTCGGCTGGGGGCAGGATCCCCCAGCCTATTTTGTTAACGCGGGGTGGGAGGACCCTTAAAGGTACTCCGGTCAGTCGTCGCAAGGAGACCTATACTTAGGTAAGATAGCAGCTAAAATTTTTATTGTCCGCCTTAGGGTTGGCATCCGACAATCCAACCGAGACCATTTGTGAGCAATCTTTAACGCGAAAAGCAAACACCTTAAGCTCGAGTAAGTGTGCCTAGAATTTGATCTGTCTTTTATATGCCCAAATTTACTTAACTCAAGAATAAAGTGGAATTTTAAAGGTTTCCTAAAACCCGACGGAGGCTAGTCCTCCGTCCCTAACCTGCGTTCTGTCCAAGCTCAAACACGGCATGAGCATTGGACGTTCAACTAAGCTGCAAATTTGGAAACCATAATAGCAAACCATTGAACGATTCCCTAATCTCCGAGGCATGGCACGTTCCAGAAATTTTACCGTGGTCTGCTCAGGAAAATTCGTTGGTCCTAACTCGAAGGAAGCAAGTCGTGTAAAAAGCCTGAACGAGAAGCGTCCATTTTGCCGTGCCTTACCTAAGACCACGGGGAATCAGAAGGACTTCGGCTATTTGTCCTAAGCTCCACGGCCACTCCGTGCAGTCCCTAGAACGCCTAGAACAGAACTCGACGCAGGAAGGTTGATCACGCAATCTAAACAGCGCAGCCAGAAGGGGTACCCGAGCGTCACTGTCAAACTACCCCACAAGGAGAAGGTTCTTGTTACTATTATCAGACTTCCTACTCGGCGAACGGTCTGTCACTGTTACATGCTGGGAAACTAAACCCCATGCGCTCAACTCTCCTGACTTACAGTAGTTGATCCGGGACAGCTAATGCTAGTCCCCTTCCGCAAGACCAAAGTGGTCCACGCGGGTCCTTCGTCCGTCGAATCCAATCACAAACGAAAAAGGGAAAGCACCGAAAAGCGTTAAACTGATAGTGAAAACAACAGAGAAAATGCGTCGGAGCCGGCCAGTAGAGTCGACCGAACTCCGCGCTGCCGAAGTCGAACTGATTCCAAGATTCGACGCGTCGGTCGTAACCTCGAAATTTTCGCCTGTATGTTACGACGGCGATTTTGTCGCCGTCCAATCGTAGGCGATTTCTTGACGCCCACTTTTTTGGGTTTTATGTCCAGTGTCCAATTGGGGACACTTCCGGAAAATAGAATCTTGACGGCTACCGTAAACCGTCGATGTCCTTAAAGAGAGTCGGCTTCAATTAAATTTGCCGACTTTAAGTTTGAATCTTCCGAGTACTCGGAAGTTGACCATCTGTGCGTTTTGTCCCAATCTTCCCACGAAACCCGAGCTTTTAAGCTCAAATTTCCTGCAATTAAGACAGGATGTCCTTTGAAATTTGAGTCAACGCCCACGTTCGTAAGACGACATCCGGTCCCAAGATGGTTAAATTTTCCACACAAGTTCTGTAATGTCCTCAGAAGTTTCAATCTGTCCTGTCTTTTAGATTGCTCAAACCTTTCGGCCTTAATTGGGTCGGCAAACAACGATATGCCCTTTGTGGTCATGATATGCCGCTCATAACTCGATCTCGTTATGGAAAGTGACCCGAGTCGCGAGGACACCCCAAAATTAAAGAAAGCCAGTCGAAAACCAATTTTGATTAAGGCTTACAGCTGGTTTCTACGCGTTTCAGGGGGGGAACCATTGACGGGAATCGGCTCGTTTCGGGACCGAGGATAGAACACCCTCCAAGGGGCTTCCCTTGAGGTGGGGAACCTGCTTCAAGGTCCCAAAAGCCCTTGGGGAGGCCTCTAACTCATCCCCCGTCCGTCCTAACCATCGACGTCCAGTCCGTCCGTAAAACTCTGAAATTTAGTGAATTTTACTGTATGGTGTCCTCGTCCGTCCGTTTTTTCATGTGTCCTTATGTATACATATATATAAATATATATATATATTTACTCACGAATACTCATGAAAGACACACGAACACATACACAAACACACACAGAACACACGAGACATGCTGGCGTCCTGAGCGACAGAAAGGTCGCTCAGGATAAACACAAACTCACAGCACACAAAACACACCAACAACAAAGCAGCAAAGAAGGAAACCGACCAGAAACGTCGGTTAGAGAGAGGATGAGGACAAAAACGAAAGGACAACGAGGACACGAGGAGGGCGTGGGGAGGGTAGCGGGACAAGGGTAACCTGGGGAGATTTTCGAGGGGCTGGGGCCAAATTCTGTCCCAGGACGGAAAACGGGGTCGATTGATACCAAACACGAGGGAGAAGGACTTAGTATCGGGTCGGAACCCACTTATGGGTTCCTCTATGTATTAGTATGGGGAGCTTTAGTGGGCTCTCCTGCGTTACCGGATGGGCGGAGCGACGCCCGCCGGGTATCGTTGGACTCACCGTCCAACGGCGATTTGAATGAGGGGTGATATCGCTACTGGGGCGGCAGGAGAAAAAACGATACTAAAATCGCGGCGATTAGAGAGAGTGATGGCTACAGTGGGGGCACGTTTGTTGGTCGTCCGGGTTAACGGGGCGGCGGATCGAGGCCCGCCGGGTATTTTTGGAGATGTCTCATCGAGACGAATCCAATGAGGGGCGGTTCGCCCATTTTAGAGTTGAGCGAAAAATCTTGAATTGTCGGTGCCCATCAGCGGTTGACAACTGCTTTCCAGGCATCTTTCAGTGGCTATCGTGGGTCGGCAAGGGCTTAGACGGGGGTCCGGCACATGTCGTTGGGCCCGACAGATCACGATAAACAAAACGAGGGGTCGCAAGTGCCGGTTCTGAAAGTGGGGTTTTGTATTAGTTGCCTACCACAATAGGCTACGTAAACAGGGCGGTTTGGTCTAAGAAATCGTCCGCAGGGCACACACATAGATAGATACATGCACATATTTTATATATGATACGTCCTAAATATAGGGAAAGTAACCCTCCGGGTTCCATGTTGACAACCCTACCTAGCGTAAGTAGCGATTGTCTTTACCCGTTACAAGCGAAGTTTCAGGCGTTGTCCGGGGCCTCTATGGATGTCCGTCCGAAACTCCCAAAGTGTTCTACCAGTCTGCTCCGGTCGTATTCCGGATCACGGTACCGTAGACGGTGGCGGGCCTTCAAATTAACCCGGTATCCGTCGTCCTTTACACTGGCAACTGTTGCCAGAAGTGTAATTTCCGCTTATTTCTGCTGGTTGTTTTCTGTGACCATTGCTTAGCGCGTTGCGAAAACCAAGTGAATTTGATATTTTCAATTTCATTATTAACGAACTCGTTTTCTTGAACGTGCAGCCAGGGGCCTCCTATGCCCGGACGGTCGTAACCGTCAACCCCATAATACATAGTGCCCGCTCGTTGTACTTTTCGACTAATTTCCCTATACAAGATCAGTTGCCGTCGACGTGGGGCTCTACTGTCGGTCTCACAGGTCGATCGAGGCGGCTCATGTGCTCATGCCCCTCCTAGTGGTAACACTCGTCCCCAGCAAGGTCCTAAGTTGCGACAAAATTATACGGCGAGACAGACAATGTACAAAAGTGTTAACGCATTTACGAAACATAGTAACGCTTTATACACCAATGGTTACGAACCGTAATAAAGTTTCATACAAAATTGGTTACAAATTAACGCATTTACGAAACATAGTAACGCTTTATACACCAATGGTTACGAACTGTAATAAAGTTTCGTACAAAATTGGTTACAAAATGTAATATCATTTGACACAAATATGCTTGCGTACTGAAATAACGTTTTATACGAAATGGTTACGAAATATAATATTTTATACAAAAATGGTTACAAAATGTACTATCATTTTATACAAAAATGCTCACATACTGTAATAACGTTTTATACGAACTGGTTACGAAGTATAATAATGTTTTATACAAAAATGGTTACAAGATGTAATATCATTTTATACAAAAATGCTTATATACTGTAATAACGTTTTATGCGAACTGGTTACGAAGTATAATAATGTTTTACACAAAAATGGTTACAAGATGTAATATCATTTTATACAAAAATGCTTATGGAATGTGATAACATTTTATACTAAATGGTTACGAAATATAATAATGTTTTATACAAAGCTGGTTACCAAAATATAAGGACATTTTATACCGAATGGCTAGGGAGTGCACTAGATTTCATACAAAATGGTTAAGGGATGTAATAAATTTTGTACAAAAATGGTTAAGGGATGTAGTAAATTTTACACAAAAGTGGTTAAGGGATGTAATGGATTTTATACAAAAATGGTTTACGCCTTTGAGTGCGGGCGCCTTGAAGCGGTCGTGACAGGGCCTAAGCGGCCCTGTTACACTACAACTAACTTGTTATATAGCTAACCGTGCATACAGACATTTGTATGCACGGCTTTCACTATATAGACTATATATATTACAAGTAAATGAGATGCATAATTTGCTCGACTGTAAATTTAGTCTTACAAATGTTTTCGCAATGCTTAATTACTATTAGATTTAGGATATATAAAATCATGAAATAGTATTTGAAATAGTATATAAGCATGAAATGGTATTTGGTGGTCTGCCACAGCCATGCTTAAAACGATGCCACTGTTATCATAAATTGGTATCTGATAGTACGCCACGGTTAGAACTAATAACGATACCACGCCTTGTTCTGCTACTACTATGCACAGGTCAAAGTTGAAATGTACCGAAGCAAACTTCCAGGTTGAACAACCAATTATTTTGTACACGTATAATTGTAGAAAAACTTGCTTGGCGGTGCTCATTGGCAAATACCGACACAATGGATCCAGCGAATCGTCGAGGAAATGCTTCACAAAGAAAAATCGATTGCACCGCCGATCGCAAGCAATTTTTTTAATCAATTGCAAGCATTTCGCGACAAATTTCACTTATTATATTCGTATAACTGGCTTTCGGTGCCCCTGGTAAGTGCGCAGAATGTTGAATAAATGAGAAGTTGAGGTAGTTGAGTTATTGCTTCTTCGAAGCTATCATTCGTCACAAGTCCTAATGCCACCGTCGTTCCTAAGAGTTAAAACCATTTTCTTTCGGAAGACTTCAAACTGCCGTCGTTTGGAATTTTTAAAATTACCGTCATTGGGATGGTTTAAATCAAGCGTTATTCGGGAATTTTAAAACAGTTTGAATTCCGAAGCATTAATGCTGTCATCATTCGGTTTAATGGTTGGATAAACTTTATATGCATGCATATGGGTTGATTTCTTGTCAAATAGGTTCGCAACCTTACAACCGATGACGTATACAGCTACAGATTATCTCTTATGTACACCATCACGATTTGCTGTACAGGGACACATAGATGCTGCTCGCAGTCAGTATTTTACGAATTAACGTTGCAATTTACCGACCGCGTTTACTCTCCAACGGAATTGTAATCGCATTTTTGATCACGTTTATTAGATTTCTAACACAGCTCTTTAATTTAGCTTGCCATTTGATGAATAAAGATAAACGTCCAAAACAACAAAATGTACGCGAATTTGCCTTTCGTACATCAGAGAGCCTCTCATCGTGTTTTCCAATCTGCAAATTCAAATGGAACAATTGCGACCGCTAATTTCTGCGCCATTCAGTTCGAGATTTTGACAAAAAAGCAACCACGCTAACATTAGTTCACTCACAAATATAATCATCATCGTTCGGAAGTCTTAAATCCACCATCGTTTGGAAGTCTGAAATTCGCTGTCATTCGGAAAATCTGAAACCATCCTTTTTTCGAAATAGTAGTAGCGAAATGATAATGGAATCTGTTGGTGAGCCCGAACATTTCTGACAAGGCTATGCATTAAATGATGTCTTTTTATATTTTAGAGGTAGATACATTGTCCGACTGTATGTCAAAATGTTTGCAATTTTATCGTGTCTTATCGAGCAAATATATAAAAATCAATGCTCCTATACGTAGGCATTTAAAAAAAACTGATTATTTGTGCTTCCTATGTAATTCTGATCAACAAACCCGTAATCAGCAACATTTCTCTGTATAATTTAAAAATATTAATAAAATTCATCGAAAAGCACCATTCGTATTCCTTTTTCGCCATGACGTAAAGTTTACCATGTTCAGTTTTTATTTCAATTTCAAAGTGGAAAGTGGTCTTGCATCACTATGTGGAGAACTCATTTGATTACTCTTTAAAATTGCGATATTGTGAGATTGCTAAGTCGGAACTGGTTTGGCTGGAACTGGCCTAAAGTAATTTGAATAAATTTTAAACATGCGTAGATTTTAAATACATATATACACTAGCGTGTGGATTCTTACCGTTGCGTCTTGCAGACCCTAGGTCTTAGCAAACATTAATTCAAGAAAATGCTAATACAAAGTAAAATTTACAACGGAAGCAGCCATCGATACCAGATTTTGCACAGTAAAATCGACCCAGTTACGGTCCATCGAGTCATATGTAGGTATCGTCCATTAGATCTGCTTGTGTGGAAATATATTTAGCACAATCTATAAGTTTTGTTGCAAAATTTTTCAACTACAAAATTTTTATATTAATTAATTAGGTAATTATACATGTAAAAGAACAACATTTTATTACAACAACTGTAAGTCAGAGACTAATAAGAGGAATTGGCTAATTATTTTTCTATTTAATGTATTGAAGGGTTAGCATATTAACACATGCGTGTTTATCTATAACTCCATCCGTTAAGGAGACAGTGCTAATTAACCCTCTTTTTCATGATAAAATTTACTCAAATTTAGATGTGAATATTCGTAAATTGAGAATAGGTGGACCGACATAGTTGAAATTTTCACAGAAGATACAACTTTATGCGGCAATAAACAAGCTACAAATTTCTTCTACTGAGTTTGTTGCGGAGGAGTAACTATTTCAAAATTAGAAGCTTCGCAAGCTCTTCAAAAGTGGCCGGCAAAAAAGTGGTGCGGGCCGTTCGATTACATTCATTTTATTATAGCACCATCAATTAATTTTTCATGTTTGTCGTTAAAATGTGGAGGGAGCACTTCCTAACCCTCTCTTGCGACATGCTGGCTCAAAACTGACATTTTGGGACAAAATACATAGCCTTTTAATTTGTAACACTGTAATACGTGGATCAATATGATTCAAAATTAGGTATTGTATAAATTTTTATATGGCATATTTCTAGCACTAACCACAGTTCCACATTTACTGTGCAGACTTTACGGGTTAAAAGATTTGTATCTAAGTCTCTAAAATTTCTCTCTTGTATATAATATAGCCCATTGTAGTCAAACCGATCTGACCGCTATTTTTACTTCGCATGTGAACCTACAAGTTAAATATATAGCTTTAGGATTCCTTATGTATCGCGATTACCTGATAAATAACGGTTTGGACTTCAAACTTGATCATACAATCTACTCACAAAAAAATCTGCATTTGCGGTCTACAACCGACGAATGCCTATTCTAATTTGACTGTTTCAAAGTTACAGTCCAGTTCAGCGAGCTAATAATGATATCTGTCATCGGTGTCATATGACGGAGGAGGAAACAATGATGAAGCAACATTATATATATTCTGAGTTGTGTTATTAACTGTCAAAATAAGTTGGCAGCTTTGATTTTACCATAATTGTACAGCGCGTGTTTGTGGACATGTCTATGCCACGTTATTTCATCCCTGTTGGACGTTAAATTTTCAGTTCACTATTATCCTTTTTGACTAGCCACACAAAGAAGAAGTTAGGTTGTAGACCCAACGGTCACTGCGAAGCATTTTTTGTTTATCAACCGCTAATTATTACCAAGTTTCAAAAGCTACGAAAATAATAATGGTAATGTCTATACGAGTCATAGATGTTGAAGGTCCGTCGGCTAACGGTAGGTAGACGGTCGGTGAAGGAAACCCACTGGGGGCAGGGGTACAACTCCAATACCCCCTCAGGACAGCTTGAGAGGAATTTGACCGTTACAGAGCATAATCTCCTACTGCCTTCCCGTCGCCATCTATGATATGCGTACATTACATGAGAACATGCGTACTAAAAACATATGGGTATATGCTCGAATATATCAATAAATATATATTCCCATATATATTACTACATGTACTCATATATTCAAGTGTACATGTGAGTATATTTGTGAAATTTATGAATATATCATACATGCTCAAGGTTCCAGTTGCCGGGGGATAGCCGGGTCTTCAAGGAGGGTAAGCCTGCGAATTCCAAGGTGTGGAGGGTGGGGTGCTTCGCCAATGAGTTCGGCGCATGCGCCGCCTCCAGGAAGATCTAGGACAACCTGTCAGAAAGAGTCGACGCTTCATGTTTAGGGGATAGGGTCGGAGGGGGATGGTGGGGTGGTGATTGGTTAATCCACACCTACCCCTGTAAACATGTACGATATATATGCATACTTACAATATAAAGTAGAACGTGTTCAACGACTTTTGGTTTTGAGTATAAAAGGTCCCGGCGGGCCGCGGGGGTAACTCAGAGCAGGAAAAATTTTGAAATTTTTATAAACTCATAATTTTTCTCCAATATGCTAAAATTTTCTCCAATTTTTACCGAATTGTGCTAATTTTCCCCGCACATTTACCATTTTTGTCAAATTTCCCAAAATTTGCCGAGTGATGGAAACGCTGGTGCGCTGTCTTAGAGAGGGTGTGGTACATATAACTGAGGGCGGTAGGACCGGTAACAACTTGTATACCCTATCTATAAAGTGTCTTATAACATTATAGCTATAATAATAATGTAAATATAAATACTAATATAAATATGAGCATATATATTTATACATTGTCCTTTGGCTTGTAGCCTCATCGGGAAAATGGTAAATTTTAAAGATATAAAGATACAAGTCGGCTACCTTAACTTAATAAGTCGGTGTTGTAGCAGCAATAGCGCTACTATTTAGTATATGCAGCACCTACCTGGCCTGAAACCCGCCTGATGCTACCTCATCAAACTGTTGTGCGATGACTTGAAACGGTATGTGACCAATTCTTTTAGCACTTTAAATAGAATGCTTAAAAATGAATCTTGCGCTCTTTGCAGTCCCCTTTCTTGAAAACGGGGTTATAACAACTTCAGGATTCAGGAATTTTTTTATGCTGCAATATTGTCGCAAACAATCGTTTTAACGCCTCTATTATTACATCGTTACCGTATTTCAGCATCTCTGACAGAATCTAATCGAGTTTAATAGCTTTTCAGTTGTACACTGACTGTACTGCCTTTTTAGTTTTCTGAGTCCACGGTGGTCGAGTTTTATCTTCGGCATCATACCTAGCAGCTGTCGGCAACTTGTCCTGAAAAATTGGATTTGTTGAAAGCTCCTAATTAAGTCGTTATTGGAAGTGTTCTCTCTACCGTTCCGTCTGCTCCTGAAGGAAGGTTATCATTCGCCCGCGGCATACGTAAAATATCACTGACTGCAGTAGACTATCCGCAGGCGCGCTGTACTCTTTGGTAAAATTGTCGGTTGGCACCCACACTTCTATGCCGTTCCAGATCGTCAGCAAATGTGCTGCACTAAATCTCTCTGTCGGACATCATAGAAGCATCCGGAGATTTCTTTATGATCGATTTCGTCCACTACCACAGGGAAGCTAGGTACTTGGAGCAATGCCAAGCGTTTAGTTTGTGATCCATCCTACCTTTTTCTTGGCAGTACGCTTTGCAGCTATTCTTTCCCCGGACAGAGTGACCTTAGTAATGCTTTCCCATTCTCCGTCGAAATCTTTAAACTGTTCGACCGCTAGCGCCTGAAAACGACTGACTAGGCGAATTTGGATGTAAGATCTAGCGGACGGTATTGAAAGCCTTTGACCACACTTGCGGCTGCGTGGAACATCGATTTCGGTTGGTTGCAGGTTTGATTTACAGCTAGCTGCCAGTAGAGCATGATTGGTTGGCAGCGTGTTTCCCTGAAGTTTTCACAATTGGTGACCGCACATTTCAAACGCCTGCATGCACTTTCATCGCTTAGACACTTATATATCAGCATAAATGCTTAGGTATCTATAATAGGTTTCGATAGTGGTTGGTAATAGGTGACTTCCAGAACGCTATGGGCACCTAAGGTAACCCTTTCGTGGTCACCACTAAAGCCATACTTTTTTCTCTTGAGGGCACTTATTCTCTTGTGCTCCTGTGTGCCGAAGGCGGATAGAAAATGTTAGCCTACATTGGGGAAATTTTTCAAAAATGTAGAAATTTTTAGCAAAAACAGCGGAAAATGGCAAGTAAGGGGAAATTGGCAAAAATAGTATGAATAGACAAAAACTGAAAGAAATTTTTACAAAATTGATCAAACTTACGTGTTTCTAAAAATTTCATAAAAACACCGCACATCTCTGTGCGCCCTGCAATTGCAATTAAGCACCTGACATAACTAGTTAAACGTTTTTTATGTAATTTATGTATTATTAAATCATTTCCATAGTATACCTTATCGCAGTTGTTTTCACGGTAAGGAAACAAGCAACGCATCCCGGCGTCACATATATCTTAATTTGCGTATAACCTGCTATAAACCAGTATTTATATCTGATTGACATAAATTCTCCTTGTTGTGTACTTTCTGCTTCCTTCAGAACAAAATTTATATTTCCAATTAAATTGTAATGCGTCTTTCACACTGAAGTGCGTGCACGAATTGTACATCGTAGAAACGACGTCCAACGATTGCACGCAAAATGAAGACAACGTTTTTGCATTACCCGAAAAATGCTAATAACGCGCTTCTATTACCACACGTCGGGTGAAATGTTTCTGACTATGACTATGCGGCGAGAGCAATGGTAGAGTCTATATCTTTAGCTTGCGTGCAGTGGCTGATACCATATCTACAGCAAGGTGCAATCGCATCAACCATATCTGCATCTTTGAGCAATTAGCAAAGGTATCGTCTATATTTATAGCTTGCGTGCAATAGTTGAAACCATATCTACATACATAAAATATTACGAATTATGGCATGGAATAATCGATTGAAACTATATCTATTCAGGCAACGATTTTTGTTTAGAACTCTGGGTGTACTGAGTGAAACGAGCCTGGCGAAGAATTCACACTGACCAGAGGGCTTATTGCGTATCTAGGTATGAAAATTTAAGGATAAATTGCTGTACAAAATAGATTATAGCGAACGAGCAGATTAATTGTGACATTATACATGTTGGATTGCACAGGACGAGCAACCGGGGCGTCGGCGATGGAGGGGCAGCCGATGCGTTGAGGAAGAGGTTAAACCTTCGGCCTACCCTAAACAGATCAGCCCTGAGCGGATATGGGAAAGGTATATTCATTACAATTGCACAAAGATTCAGATATGGCTGATGTGATTGCACGTTGTTGTAGATATCGTTTCAACCATTGCATGCAAGCTATAAATATAGACGCTACCACTGCTAATTGCACAAAGATGCAGATATGGCTGATGTGATTGCACGTTGTTGTAGATATGGTATCAACCATTGCACGCAAGCTATAAATATAAACTCTACCATTGCTAATTCCGCAAAGATGCAGATATGGTTGATCCGATTGCACCTTGCTGTAGATATGGTATCAACCACTGCACGCAAGCTATAGATATAGACTCTACCATTGCTCTCGCCGCATAGTCATAGTCAGCAATATCTCACTCGACATGTGGTAATAGAAGCGCGTTATTAGCATTTTGCGGGCAATGGAAAGCTTTTGTCTTCATTTTGCGTGCAATCGTTGGGCGACGTGTCTACGGTGTGCAATTCGTGCATGAACTTCTGTGTGAAAGACGCATAATATTTGTACAGATGTTTTAGCTTTGAATATATGCTCCAAATACCAGAAGAAATAGTTTTAAAACTAACACTGTGGTTCACAAAATATCGGCTGACAGTACAGAATATTAGGAAACGTCGTACAAAAGGGGATTCGAATACACGGCCTTTTGTTACTAGTCTTTCCTCGCTTCTGCGTTGACCACTGAGCTACTTAAGCGATATTATGCATCATTCGATAAAGGTTTAAATCTACTTGCGCCAAGCACCAATAACCACGAGATGTCACATATCGACTTTGAATGATATGTACTTAATTTTAGACATACACTCAAGTAGCCGCCGTCGCTACATACTGCTACTTTGTGTTCGCACTTATCGGTCGACAATATATTGATCCAGCGCATAAGCTCAAAGGTCACGAAATTGACTTTTATGTTCCAATATTTACACTATTACAGTTCATATTTTATATCGGATGGCTAAAGGTTAGTTTTTTCACATCTACACTTGGAACATGCCAAACATGCATCTAATATGTATGTACGTATAAATGATAAATAAAACTATTCTATAGCCGTCCCACTTACATAATAGGAAGCGAGTCTATGACACGTTCACAATTGGCTACGATCAAGTTTGAGCTATGCTTGCTAATAGGGACAAAATGCTTCTGAAAAGAAATTATTTGGCGCTTACATAATCACAAGCGCGTCTAGCACACTATCCCAATTGACTACGATCAAGTCCTTGCTATGCTTGCTTGTGGGGACAAAATGTTTTTGAAAGAAATAATGAGTCGCTTACATAATAGCAAGCGCGTCTAAGACACGTGAACAATTGACTACGACCAAGTCCCAGCTATACTTGGTAGTCGGGACAAAATGTTTCTAAAAGAAATAATTTGTCGCTTACATAATAGCACGCGCGTTTAAAACACGTTCCCATTTAATTACGATCAAATCCCACCTATTCTTGCTAGTCGGGACAAAATGTTTCTGAAAACAAATAATTTGTCGCTTACATAATAGAAAGCGCGTCTATTACACGATCCCAATTGACTGCGATCAAACCCCAGCTATGCTTGCTAGTCGGGACAAAATGTTTCTGAAAAAATAATTTGTTGCTTACATAATAGAAAACGCGTCTAAGACACTATCCTTGTTGGCTACGATCAAGCTCCAGCTATGCTTGCTAGTCGGGACAAAATGTTTCTGAAAACAAATAATTTGTCGCCTACATAATTGAAAGCGCGTCTATTACATGATCCCAATTGACTGCGTTGAAACCCCAGCTATGCTTGCTGGTCGGGACAAAATGTTTGTGAAAAGAAATAATTTGTCGTTTACATACTAGCAAGCACGTCTATTACACGAGCCCAATTGACTACGATCAAGCCCCAGCTATGCTTACTAGTCGGGATAAAATGTTTATGAAAATAAATAATTTGTCGCTAACATAATAGAAAGCGCGTCTGTTACACGATCCCAATTGACTGCGATCAAACCCCAGCTATGCTTGCTTGTCGGGACAAAATGTTTCTGAAAAAATAATTTGTTGCTTACATAATAGAAAACGCGTCTACGACACTATCCTTGTTGGCTACGATCAAGCTCCAGCTATGCTTGCTAGTCGGGACAAAATGTTTCTGAAAACAAATAATTTGTCGCCTACATAATTGAAAGCGCGTCTATTGCACGATCCCAATTGACTGCGTTGAAACCCCAGCTATGCTTGCTAGTCGGGACAAAATGTTTGTGAAAAGAAATAATTTGTCGTTTACATAATAGCAAGCACGTCTATTACACGAGCCCAATTGACTACGATCAAGCCCCAGCTATGCTTGCTAGTCGGGACAAAATGTTTCTGAAAACAAATAATTTGTCGCCTACATAATTGAAAGCGCATCTATTACACGATCCCAATTGACTGCGTTGAAACCCCAGCTATGCTTGCTACTCGGGACAAAATGTTTGTGAAAAGAAATAATTTGTCGTTTACATAATAGCAAGCACGTCTAGAACACGATCCCAATTGACTACAATCAAGTACCAGATATGCTTGCTTGCATAATAGCAAGCGAGTCTAGGATACGTTCACAATGGACTACGATCAAGTCCGAGCTATGCTTGCTAGTAGGGACAAAATGTTTCTGAAAAGAAATAATTTGTGCTAACATAATACCAAACGCGTCTAGGACACGTTCACAATTGACTGCGATCAAGTCCGAGCTATGGTAGCTAGTCGGGACAAAATGTTTCTGAAAGAAATAATTTGTCGCTTACATAATAGCAAGCGCGTCTAGAAACACGATCCCAATTGGCTACTATCATGCCCCAGCTATGCATGCTAGTCGGGACAAAATGTTTCTGAAAGAAATAATTTGTCGCTTACATAATAGCAAGCGCGTCTAGGACACGATCCCAATTGGCTACTATCACGCCCCAGCTATGCATGCTAGTCGGGACAAAATGTTTCTGAAAGAAATAATTTGTCGCTTACATAATAGCAAGCGCGTCTAGGATACGATCCCAATTGGATACTATCATGCCCCAGCTATGCATGCTAGTCGGGACAAAATGTTTCTGAAAAGAAATAATTTGTCGTTTACATAATAGCAAGCTCGTGTAGCACACTATCCCAATTGACTACGATCAAGTATCAGCCATGCTAGCTAGTCGAGACAAAATGTTTCTGAAAAAAATCATTTGTCGCTTACATTAATTCAAGCAATTTTGTCGCAGCATCAATTGGCAATAAAAATGATACATGTGATTGCTCATTTCATTAGAAATAACAGTCCAATACTCAACGAACTAAGACGATAGATATTAAATTATATTACCTTGTAGCATTTCATTTGTTGTTTTAGAATATTCAAATAAATTCTGTTCTACATGTGTGATTTCTATATACACCTATTTTAGAAGGAATTTTGAGACATCACAATTTTATCCTTCATATCCTCTCTATTTCATGATTTCTCTTAATTTTAAAACTTATCGATGTCCCCAAAATCTCACTTTCGCATATTTGTTTGTTTTAAAATAAAGTTCTTGCATAGCACACTGATCAAGGTTGTCCAGTATTTGTAAAAGTACACCCTCTCAATTTATTTGAAATTCACAATTTCCAAATTTTTATTGTTCTTAAGTTTTGTGATTTCTCAATATAGCAATTTTTTCTGTATTTTTTGTTCTTTCCCAAGTGTTCGATTTCATGCTTTCTACTTACTCATTTTTTGCCAGACGCCTTACTTTTCTCTGCTACCCTAGCTTCCATTCGGTTAATTTGATTTTTCAATGTATACAAACAGTTTGTAAAAAATTGCAGCATATACCCACTTACCCTAGACTCTAAACATCATATCAATTTCCCCACGCTAGCACTGTAATAAATTTCCCATTTTTTTGCCTTTTTCCCAAATTTGTATTTTTTTCAAAGCCGGCTTCTTTATTAACTCTAATTCGCAACTATTCGTTTCCAAGTACAATGAATTTCTTAGTTGAACAGTTTTGCTACATTATATACATCCCCAATTCTTACGAATATTCCTGCATTGTTAACCCCCGCTAAATTTTGCAAATCTTTCTTTACTTACTTTTAACTCAACCACGTTGCAGTAAATTGTTTAGTCTCAGATACTGCATGCAACTTGTAGGCTTTCAGGTCGGCCAGTACATAATGCACCCGTTTGGTGAAGATGATGACGACTTCGAACTCAATTATATGATCGATCGGCATTTACGAGTGGCTTTTGCAATCGTTGATAAAGATCGTACCAGCAGACCTCCAATCACAGGTTTGCATGCACCTATACTGAAATACATTAGACACTGTCCCATATATATATATATATATATATATATACATTTATGTTTATATGTATAATGATGTATGTTTCAAAAAGGTACTGATATAAATTCAACCAAAATTTACAACATATCATTCAAGTTTGCTGGTTATTCTCTTTTGTGTGTACACTATGGCGACGATAAGATTGTGTCTGCGGTTGTATCCAAGAATATTATATTTAGGCCTTACTTATTACTATGTAACATAGCCCTCGTTTAGTAGCAAAATTAAAGCTGAAGCTAACCGTAGATAGCTGTACCTTCTGACACGGCAACCTATTTTTAGTTTACTTTCTTTCAGAAGATGTGTTCATTAACGTCGAAGAACCTGCAATGCCTCATACACAAGCGTCGGTGAAAATCAGAGAAAATTATCCGAAGGTTAAAACAGGACGTGCGCTTAGCGATGAAGATACGAGACTAGTTTATCCGGTAAGCCTTCGCTTTTCATGAATCACAGAACCAAAATATAGAAATTTGTCAAGAATTAAGTTATGGATGTTTAAACAAAGAGACTAATTAGTCTGCAATCTATTGCTTTAATAACACACCGTTTTGAAACAAAACATGGAAGTTTACTAAACTGTTTACTGTTATATAAAACTGTGCAGCAAGGTTACGCGCCCTCTGTTTCATATGCACAAGGGATCCTTCTAAATTACAGGAAATTTAGGCATGAGCTGTTTAACTCTTCTTGAACCGTATTCGGGTTGGCTCAGATCCGCCGTTTCGATGGCGAGCAGGATCATCTTTCCAAGCATTTAATAAAAAAGTATTTCTTTGCTGGAATAAACACATAACATGCAAGTTAACAAAGTAACGATACATGGTTGGTTTTAGAGTTTTTACAAGTCGAGCCAAAGTATTTCTTGCTGTTGCACAAGGCAGACGCTAAAATTATGTTTATTTTTTCAAACATGACCTTTTCACAGCCCACAGGGTTTTTTCACATACACTACGCCCAGCTCAACATCTAGTGATCGATTATAGACTCACTCGGCAAGGCTCGTCGTACACCACGTCAGCCTCGGCGCTAGTCTATAGAACAAGCCAAAACAAGCCCATCGGAGACTAAAGCCCACATTCTCGCCTAAATTTACGTATATAACGTTTTACAATAGAAACTAATTTATTCAAATCGCATCAATGGTTTTGTAGTTGAGGCAAAGTTTAGTAGCCTTGAAAACCTCCTCACCTTGAATTTTTAAAATTAGGTATATAATGACAATACTTAGTCAAAATTATTTTTAGTTCAAATGGACAAATATACATTTTTCAAGTTATTAATCACCGTAAAATATAGATGAGCTGTCGCCGGTAGGCGGATGCCAGGAAAATCTGTCAGATTGAGCTTTCTGAAACTGACGTCTTCACACAAGACTTGTGACAATTTTTTTTATCTGATTCAATCTCAAGAATACAAGAAATGATTTAAAAAACGTCAAGTCATTTGATGATGAATCTTTTCCATTCCGGTACTAGCCTTAATCAGACACGGAAGCGGCTCACTCGGACATCCAAACATCCCATCGTGGCTCCTTGTTACTGAAACGCCTTTCCCACTCGAGCCCTAACGAGTCTCGTTTTGGCACTAACAACTCCCAATCTGGCGCCGAACGGTGCACTTGGGTGTTATATAGTTATATATGCGTATTTTCGTTTGTTGTTTCCGGGTTCATAGCTGCACAATATGGTGCCACACAAAATGGCATGTGCGATAAGCAATATTTATTCAGAATTACGTTAATCTACACTGCTAGTGCAAAACAGAGGGATTGCAGTGAAGAAGATAGTATTCAGGGATCGAATTGTCGATAACAAGACTGACAAATTTTTGCATTGCATTACTTTTGAACAGCAATTATATTCATTAACTAAACTATACCATTATACGAAAGTCGTATTCGTAATTCGAACCACCGACTGTACGATTTTTGCTTTTGCTGTTATACATCTGGCCATTTACACATTTGTCAAAGGACATGTATAACTAAACAAATACATTTAAGGAGCAAATACAAATGAGAAAATATAAACTACTTGTGCCCGAAGTGAATATCGTTAGTGCCGGATTGATACGTATCAATATCCCAGCAAGACTGATTGGTACCCGAGGTATGATGGTGCTCGCTTGAGGATTTTGAGTGCCCGACAGGGACGATTTCTGTCCAGGAGCAACTGCTGGGCTGCCCTTGTAAGAAAATACGTCGGATGGCACAGAACGTTCGCCCAACCAAAAATTTATTGTTAGGTCTTTCTTAAGTTCATGTCCCGCCGGTTGTAACACATGATAAGACATGAATAACATGGTAATATTAAGGTTCATACGTGAATCCCACGAGAGATAGCAGGTGCTTCGAGGGTGGGAACTCCGCTCCGCTGAATTTTTGAAATTTCAGAGGCTCCAAATTGGTCGCAATTTTCCTCAATTTTTTCAATATTTCCAAATTTTTATCAATATCGCTCAATTCTTGCTCATTTCTTCCCGAATTTAGCCTATTTTTGCCAAAATTTTCAGCGCGACATCGGCGCGGTAGCCGGAGGAGGAGCTGGGAAGGGAGGAAGGGAGTGGACGAATCTACGACGTCTCAAAGGGTGTGGGGTCCGAGACTTATTGGGATAAACCCTTCTCCTCTTTTTGAAAATGTATGGATTAGTTGGTTACTTACCCAACTAGTGGAACTTGATTGAGCATGCTGAGCCTTGTTGACAGGACCGCAATAATAATAAAACAATGGTAATGCATTAAATGACCATTTTAATTAATTCATCAAAACCACAGCGCCATTTATTTCTTCCGCCAATGACCAAGAAGCCGAAAAGGTTTAAAATTTTGTAAATCACAAATTTTGGAAAAAACATTAATTTGAAGAGCTATCTTTACGGTGTGAATCATAGCCATACATGATCGTGTCTTCTTGGCGCCCGGACACCACCACGAGGACCGTTCTAAACCTCCTCCTGACTCATCACTCGAACCCCATAGATGCGTCGAGAACTCGTCGGTGGTTTTCGCGGAGCTCTGAACCTATAGACGTTTATGATGCGCCGAAGAGGCCATACCACCCTCCGCCAGCCGCCCGAACCCTCCGCCGTCTTGGAAGGAAGGCTGAAGGCCGCTGGAGCTCTAGCTGTACCTGCTCTAGGCTCTTTTACCGTGACCATGTATTGTAGTAGCACTTGCCCTATTTGACGCAATTCAAATGCAACTGCTTTTATCATATTCAGCAACCCTGAAAACCTACAGACCTATGCTACATCTTTATTACGTACATCTATGTTGAAAAACTGTAAAAAATTGAATAAGTTTGTGTCAAAGCTTAGAAACATTATGTTCTGAAACCTCTCACAGGGTCAATAACATACCAGCGGTTTAAAACAACGAAACTATCGTGTAAATACTAAATAACCCTACAAGCATACCTACAAGTAATGAGCTTACCGTTTCCAAAATGTTTAAAATTTTAATTTTTGGGTATGTTTAGAACTTCGACTCGCAACTTCAAAACGGCTGCCCTAACAAAAATGCATAACAGCAAATTTCATGCGAGGTTTATACATGTTCGTCTCCGTTTTTCCATCCCATGCCTTTGGTATTGGTTATAACCTAAAACGGTGCGGGGAATCTCGAGTGAATAAGATAAAAACTTAATAATTTGCAGGAAATCAGATTGGTTAAAACTAAGGAAATTATTGGCGTATCTCATACACAAAACGATGTGCACATTTTTAATATATTTAAGCATGAGTAAATAGTGAGAAAATCTATCAATCTTGTGAATACGCGGATGCGTTATATAGACTTGCGAAAAAAACTTTTTGCTTAGTTGTGTGCTATTTCATTATATTGCAGTATTTCCATGATTTAAATACTACTGAAACTGGAAAAGATGATTTGAACGTTTTAATTTTGCCAACAATGGATAAAAAATTTGTTTTTAGAACGAAGTCAAAGCTATTCGTAAGGAACAAAAGATGGCTGAGTCTGCTACCGACAAGTTGAAAGCACCGATGGACGTTGTGACAGGCGATTTGATCAAAGACGAAGTCAACAAAGAAGAAGCGTCAAATCGTGTTCTTGATGATGGATCGAAAGAAGCACCTCTTGTTTAGTACAAAATCGATGTTTTCGCTTACCATGAAGCCAGTAATTTCTGAAATTTACCATTTGAATTACTGCCTGAATGATTACATTCTTTTGTTACAGGAGCATATTATTTATTATGCAAATAACACGTTGCAATAACATATTGATGAAGATTATTGAGTTTACGCTATGTAATACAAAGCGATAATTTTGCTACTATATAATTAAACCACAGATGCCCAAATGGGTAGACAAGTTAAACTCTAATTTTCGAGTAATTTGTTCTAATAAGTCATACATGCTCACAGAGGGTCACGGAATTATGCCCCTGCTGTTCGGAGCCCTGCTAGGGGCCTAGCAGATTGCCCTCCCGCCGCCGGTGGTAGACCTTATCCCCATGAGGTTCTGCAGTCTCACTCCTCCCGGAAAATAAGTAAAAATAGGGCAAAAATTGAGTGGAAGTTGGAAAAATTGGCAAAAGGTAGGGCAAAATTGGTAAAATTAGTGCCAAAAAATTGCATATTTGACTTCCAAAAAATTTAAAAAGTTTATGAACCCTTGGCGATCTCTCCCCCTCCACCCCGCCGACACCCTGATCGCTTTCCTGACGACGACTTCGCAAAACCCGTCGCATCCGCTATCGCCCCTGAGAATTCGGAGCTCTCCCATTAAGTACATAGTCTATATTTTCATCCTATGTCGTATATAAAAACTATTCTACGTTGTGATGGCTTTACGTCTTACAAAAGATAATTTTCCTTTCCTATATGAGAAACAAGTAATGCTCAACCGAACGGTCAGTAGGTACACTTATGTATCTTTTTAACGCTTGCCCGCTATATTATTCGGTGTTTATTTGCAATAGATCCATTTGACTGAACTCTTTATGAATCCTAGTAAATCTGTGACACTATGCAGGCCGGAATCCTGTGATTAAAATCTCTAAGGCCGGCCATGTTAGTGTTGCGGCATATCTGACCCACCCGATAGAGCATGTACAATTTGTCGGAACCAAATTAGACGATATTTTGTGAAAAAGTGCAAAAAACATATACAGTAGCAGTAGACGTTGAATTTGGTCGTATCGCAACAGTTCCGATCTGATGCAATATGACCACAAATCGCATCAGATCTAATCAGCGAAAGCGACCTAAGATGTAAATGTTATTACGTTGTTCGTCGACCACAAATGATAATAAAATAGCAGTGTGCTTGTAAACTACTGTCAGCCGCGGAAATATACTATGGCCGCAACAACGTCCAAAACAAGTTGTGAACGGTAGTATCTGTTGATGTATAGTAATGCAAAGTGTCCAAGATTTAAAGCGATTTTAGTGATCTATATAAGTTTTTTTAATAATACTATATGATTAAACTTTTGATTATTTTTTGAACAGAAAATACTTAACGCTAATTATATTAATTTTATTTTGTCAAAAATAAAATTGCGATTTAATATTCATAATTTTGCGGCATTATGGCAATAAACAATACAAAAAAGATTTATCGCAAAACAAATAACAACATTCTACGTTGTACGTTTGGATTGAGAAGCGAAAAAGTAGGTGGAAGTTATTATGTGCCTGACTAGATATATATTGATATATCCAGCCGTTTGCCCATGAATTCCTTTGCAGTTCGATTATCGCTTAAGAAACGGTTGGTGCCGCGAAGAATTGAAATCCTGCCATTTGAGTCAGAGTTGCGCTGGTTAACCACTGAGCTGTGACGACGCTGTTGCTCTAGGCCTTTTAGGTTCCTCCAACGCGAGCGAACAACAGCATGCAGTGAGACGCACGGTACACGGCGAACTGAGTCGATGCAAGTGTACACTATTAAGTTGCTTCAGGTCAACTACATGCGGTAAAGGGTTAAAATAGTACGAATCTGCTGAAAACTCATTAATTAATAAGATGTTCTAAATCTTTTTATTTTAGAGTGTATAAACATTTTGCTTGTTAGAATTAGTTCAGTCGCTAGTCTGCATCATGGAGTTTCGAACCAGGTGAATTATAACTAATACAACAAACTTTATTTTTAATAGATACTCTTCAAATTGCATAATTTGCAAGAAATTTTGCAATGAAAAGAATTAAACCCAACTTACTGCGGAGAAACACCAACGTCATAACCTGAGCCACAGTTGCAAGTAGTTGTCATGCATGCTCAAGGTCGAGGTCCCGGGCTTGGGGTAGCGTAGCTGCGTCAATAGGGAGGGGGAGGGGTGGAGAAAGTATGGCACCTTAGGGGGTTATGGGCTGGGGGTCGGACGACGTGTCAGAGGAGGGGCGGGGGTCAGCGCTTCGCGTTATGGTGAGGTGTTGTCCGAAGGGGAGGTAACCCAAGTACCTCTGTATGAATATATATGAATAGTTGTAGAATATGCTGCCATGCGTTCAAATTCTTGTGAGCACTGTTGTGGTGAGTTCAAACCAGTAGTGTAACACAAGTTTGAACGAGTTGCCG
Organism: Trileptium ribeirensis; assembly: GCA_030248225.1. Classification (NCBI taxonomy): domain Eukaryota; kingdom Metazoa; phylum Nematoda; class Enoplea; order Enoplida; family Thoracostomopsidae; genus Trileptium; species Trileptium ribeirensis. The sequence continues at coordinate 15,714 of JASANE010013643.1, read as the reverse complement.
TGCATACAAGTCTTTGAAGGCACTGCTGTCAATGCTACAATTTTCTTGCAATATAAAGTACAGTGATCTCAGAGATTTGTATGCATGGCTTGAACTATTTAAAACAAGAGGTTATTTCGTGCATACTCACTTCGATTAGAGTGAAATCTTATATGTATAGCATATTGTGCAGTGAGACCGCCTAAGCACCTATCTCGTTCAGTGAAATGATTTTTCGTATTCAGTGAACCAAACGAATGAATGGTGGGTCTTTGGCTACAGAAGGCATATCAATTAAATACCAAGAAATATAAGAACCCGCTCGTACACGAAAACCATGGTTTAATAATTCATATTTTGTGGCATTGTCATCTGGCAAAGGGCTAAATTGATCTGATTTGGCTCAAGGTTTTGTAGTATATACATATTTTCGTAGAATTTATTCTTAGTTCATCCGAGGTAAATTATTAATAACTGGGTTTTAGACAAAATTTCAACTCAATTATTGCTGTTATAAAATAGTTTAACCCAATTTTTGTACGGACCGTGCGACTTTATACTGTGCATCAGTAATATTTGTACACTTAAATGCAGATTGTGCGGGCTCACGAAAGAATAACATCTTTTTGGGAGCAACCAAGCCTATTAAGTGAGTTCATCTGCCATGATTCCTGTTCAATTCGGTTTACTAATGCGTGAGTAAACTTAAGGTGACCCCGCCAACCATCCTATTTTGTCATTACCGATATCGAATCGGAAATCAAAATAGGCTTAATTTCATTCGATTTTTGGCTAACCGAAAATTGGCAAAGTCAAATTCAAGTGCCAGAAATTAAACTTTGTCTTCGAACATACTTTCGCCGATTTCAATTCGCTAAATTCTGTTCCCTAATGCATTAGCATTTAAATTTGGATCATTCAATGTTCGCGAACAAATTTAATGCAAAAGTGACGTCACAATCAGATCTACAAATTTCCGTTCTCAAAAATTTGGATAATTTTACTTGAATTTTCGCGAATACAAAATAGTCAGATTTCAATCATGAGGGCTGTGTTCGCGAATAGTTTTACACCCAATTTAAATGCTCCAAAAAGGGTTCCGTAACAAATTTTATGCAAAATACAAAATAGGATGGTTGGCGGGATCACCTTAGGTTTACTTGCGCATAAGGTTCGGAACCCAACTGCGATGGGCGAATGGCAGGTGGAATTTTAACTGTAACCAACCACAACAAGCATGTGCTTACAACTGTCCAACAATTAAAAAGTTGAACAGTGCGGAAAAACATTATTTACATCGAGTTTTACTTAACACTAATATAGTTATCATTATAAATCAAGATTTAGTAAAGACGATATAATGGCTGAACCAGAATTAGCTACAAGAGAAATCTCAGAGGCATGTCAGTCAAGGATAAGCAGGCGTCTCAACACGGGAATACAAATACAGATGTCTCCTCATGCTTTATTTAGAGTATATTTTCAGACTTCATTACTTTTATGCCTTCAAACACGTACAATAGGCGTATTTAGCATTGAGATTTTCTTTTAAGTTCATACAGGATCATTGAGATGTAAATTAGATGTGAGCCTGGTAATATCATTTTTTTTTGCGAAATGGCGGGCAAAACGGAGACGTTTGGAGTGTCCCATTTTCGATTGGTGAGCGGATACTGGCAGGTGTCTGTGCCGTGTTCCAATTACCATATTCGGCAATAAGGTGCACAATTTCGCATAATATGAAAAATACGAAAGCAAAGTCAATATTTTACAATGATGCAGTGTGCTGTTCTGCTGATTTAGCTCAAATATTGACATTCAGCGCAGATACGAATGCATAGCTTAGTGAATTTGTTGGGCTACACATGCATCTGTTTTATCTTGAGTGTGTATATGTTGCGCATTTTGCATATCTTTAATCAAATATTTTATACACTACCATCCTGCGAATGGTGTTGAATATATGCTACATTGATTGCGTTTGTATTGTTTGATAATAAGACCTGCGTCATCTAATGCGGAGTTCACTTTACCGCTGTAAACAAAACGCTTTGTATCTATACACAGGTAAATATCAAAGTAAATGATATGGTATTGATTTGGATTCTAGTGATCCTGCAGCTAAACAGCTTTTTAATCGTTAGGTGAATATTATATGTAACATAAAATATTAATTCTGCTGCCGGCAGAAAACCATTTTCAAACTGTACCGGCCGGGTGTACCTGCCATATTTAGCTCAGCTACGAAGGCAAGATTGTTCTAGATATTTTTCAGCCTATCCTAGGTTATCAGCCCTGATCCGAAGCTCAAGAGGATGGCAGGTAACTTTCCCTGCCAAGCAGACCTACGGCAAAACATAGCTCAGTGCTAGTTACTTGCCTACCGGCTTCTTATTTGCAACGACATCTTAAACGAAATTTCACTAAATTTTGTTGTCTCTCATGGTCGCGTTTTCATCATAAATATACATTGATTTTAGAGCTGTTCCAGAATAATTATATAAACGTTTCTATGATGCTAGTGTCAGATGCAGTATCACCACAAGTACGACTAAGATTGCGTAGGCATAAGTGTGAAACTTAGAACTGCAGGTGTCATCTTCTACGAAATCTAGCAACGAGAGTCTGGCTGCTGGCAGTATTAATCAATATAGGCTTAGCAAGCCTAATGAATATAATAACGCAAAAGTTTAAACTAAGGCTATAGGTGAAAAGCCATTATATCCAGATTCGCTTGCACACATCCACTGTTACTACTGCAATGCAGTTATTTATTTAGTTTTATCTTGAAGTTTGTAAAAAACCATAGGATATTTGACCGGCATGATAGAGAAGTGGGGAACAGACTGGCTGGAATGCAGCGAGAAACGAGTTCACTGTCAAATACAGCCCAATAATATTTGCGGCATAAAAAGCTATTGTAACATCTTACGTAATAGGTGTCAAAGGTGCCACCGGCTTGGTGGAGTGGAGTATATAATAAGGTACCTTTTGAAGGGTGCGCGGCGGGGGGTCATTTTTCCGCACCATGTATCTATTTTCCCCCATTTTTTTAAAGTTATGTAATTTGGCCGAGAAGGGATGGGGAGGAGAAGAGTGGGTATGATAGTGCCGCCTGGCCTCAGGGGTGGCGTAAACGTGGCTTGGGTTCCCGACACTTAAGGGAGTATATAATTTGCTTATCCCCCTGAATGATCCTACATACAAGCAAACTTCTATAACTATTACGTAGGTCACCAATGTATTATAAAGATACATTTGTGAGCTTATAATTTTTGAGCGGACACACCCTTGCGTAGTATTATAGCCACAAATGAGCTTCCACTTAGTGTCCACTCTAGTATCACGAAAGCAACGTTATCTAGTATCCAGTATTATGGTTATTTCACAGAAACATAACAAATATCAAAAAATCAACAATTTTCACTGCTATTTTATGCATGAAAGGGTTTAATATTGCAACTTGGATAGGTTAGCATGACAGGTTTTTCTGTTAAGTGTTTGATCAAAAGGTTTTATGGGTTTTTGGCAAACTTCAGATGGTGTATTCCGGTTAAAATTTGGCGATACTCAAGTAGAGAAATCGTTTACCGTAATCGACAATCAACTTTGGCGTTGTTCAGGAGAAAGAACAGCTTAGAGCGAGCGGGAGGTTCAGGGGCGGCAACTCCCAGAAGATAGTATTAGGCATACCGTAAGCCTTGTATAAAATATCAATCTTTGACTAAAGCTTAGCCGTAGGGTATCGATAGTGATATCTCTTGCTCTTGTAAGGTTGCAAGTCTTTCTCTACGCGAATTCCCAGTAATACAGATTCCTCAGTATCATGATTTATCCAAATTAATATAACAAACAATACGAATCTTCTGTAATTCGCGGCATTCAGCATAAAAGATAGAGATACCCCAATCAACAAATAACCTATACTGACGAACACGAATAATTCCTGATTTACTGGCTTTAATTTCAATTTTAAATGTTTCGTTGGTATAGTATCGCGACGGGAGATATTATTATCGTTAGGTTAAAAACCCAGTTTACACAGGTCCATTAATTAACAGGGTGCTGCAGCGTTAACTTTAAGTATTTGACACAAATGCATTAGGTACGTATGTGGAATTGTAAGTGAATACCCTACATGTTCATAGGGGTAACGTAGTTACTCACCCAGTGGGCCAGACCCTCCCCCGACAGGTCGGCTGACCCCCCTTCCCGACTGTGACGCAGTCGTTGAACCGATGGCATACCGCCTCGCATCCAATTCAGCGGCTAACGCTTCCTGGGACGCGGAACGCCGACCCCACCCCCCCCCCCCGAGGACCAGGCTACACCACCCGGACCTCGGGCCTACGGAATGTATGATTATATTCTTTATATTACCATTACTTACTTTGAGGCTTAAATTACCATCAACTGTACGCACCAAAGGGATTGGCAGAATTTATCAAAAGTCCCGCGACGATAGGTCGCTTGTTGTAGTAAACAGTAATTAAAATGGGATCCATAATAGAGCACAGGGACAATCGGTGAAAAACCAAATGTTTTATTCACAATTTTTGAACATCATTTTTTTGGCTTGCTTGTCATAATCCTTTTAGAAAAAATAGAAAACGGTACGGTCTCACTGAGGATAGAATCAGAAATCATTGTAATGTTTTACCGAGAACTTTAGATAATATAAAACATTGCATGACATGGTATAACATTAAGTATAGTATTTATCTAGAACTGATGATAGCCAACTCTGCTGAAGAGTGTGATACTCTAGTTTTGCCTTGTTCTCGTCCGCCGTACACAGCAGTTATTTTCACCCTAACCTCCGTCCAGGATTCAGACCCCAGGTTCTGTCTGGAATCACCGTATTATGACTCACCATGTTCTTGTGTAACAGCCCGAGACTTTCAGGGGATCTTTAACGAACACTTCTATTAAGGGAAAAATTAGGAAAAATGGACAAATTCAATAGAATGGGCGACCGGATAACGGTGGAGCGTGATCCTAGCGTTACATTGTATATTATTTGTTGTTGTTATGAAATAAACCGTTATGAAATAAACTGCATTATTCTTAACTATATATATTGTAACAGCCCGAATTTCACGGATTTCATAAAGCGGATACAACGTAACAAATTTCGTAGGGAACAAGGGAACGGACGACCGGATACCGGTGGAGTGTGGCCTCCATATGAATCGATAATTGTGCAGTATTGTATTGGTTATAAAAATAAACAATTGTTTTATCTGTGTTGTACTCATAGGGTCACACTCCACCGCCCGCAGGTGCCCGGGATGATTTTGGCACCAAATCTAAAAGAAAGGATCACTATTAGGGGTGTCCGGTCGATCCTCGTGAAATAAATGGATGCCGTATTGTGTATGTAAAACGTTTTTCGTATTATATCGTACATAAGGTTGTAATTGTGCCAAAAAACGGGTGTGCGTTCGGAGAGGCCGGGGACCAACTGATGTCACAGGGGTTTTTCGGGATGCAAGAAACTGGTCGCCCTGGGCCGATCCCAGCGCATACGCTGAAGAGTTGCGGTAATTTACTTGGTATCTGCTGTGCCTATACTGTGCATTATGTATCTATAAAATATGTAGTCAAGGATTGGCAGGATGGACATTTGAACAAAATTTTCGGATTGTGGAAAGCAAATTTCGGGCACAAATTTTCTAAGACACTATTTTAGGGTGCGACACGAAAATTCAATTTTTGGGTTTCCAAAAATGTTAGGGAAATAAGGGTGACTAAACTATCTTGGGAATTTCCCAGGGGTGTCAAATTGCCCCGGCGGGTCTAAAAATTCGGATCCCCTAAATACTTACGGATCCCCGAACAGGCGCTTAAGCCTCCAATTTTCTAAACCTAAAAGGACACCCAGAATAATGAAAACTCTCCGATTTTTGGAGCCCAGGACACTTATCGGGTCCCACCCTAACCGTTTAATCGAAAACCGGGGCCGCCCACCCCCACGGGTCCGCTCGGGATCCCCTAAACTCGAACGGGACATCAAAATTCTTGGTTTCTTACGCTTAAAACGGCCTCCAACGGGCCTCTCATGGGAGATACAGTAAATCTCAAATTTTCATCAGTAGCCGGCCTGCCAGGGCGTGATTGTGGTCCTGCCCCCGGCCGCCTACTGTTTTTAGATCAAGAGATATCGGCAAAAATGTGCCGATATCCCTATGAGCAAACGGCGCCCTGAGCGCCGTTATATTTCTCTCCAAAACTTTTGCCGCACAGAGCAGCGGGCGGTTTTGTTTTTCTTGGCGAGCCTCGGCCACGTATAGCTGCTGGCCGTTGTGTTGTTGTCGCCCGCCCACTAGGGGCTAAGTTAACATAGCAGAGCGAAAGCGATGTGTTTATGCCGTTGTTGTTGTTTGCCAGTATTGCTGTATTTTTATTTTAAATATACAGTACAATATTTTAAATTTTCGCTTCTAGGGATGCCGCAGTGAAGAAAGGGGGGAAGAAAACCGCTATAAAAGGAGACCGTACCCTTTTAAATTGGGACCAGTCGGGTTTTCTCTCTCTTAAAATTAGGTTGGTTTTGCCGGTTGTCGCCAACTTTTGAGTTATCGTTTAGTTGTGCTTCGCTTCTGCTTTCCTTTGCCCGGGCGGGCTCTTCTGCATGCAGCCGTGCGGAAGAGTCCCGCCTGCGGCTTTTCGTCGGTTGATTTTTACTTAAGCTTAGGAACTGGGGCAGCCCTTGCGGGTGCTGGGACATCCGTTGGATGTCTCGCGCTCCCGTAAGTGCTGTACCGCGCTACGGAGTGGTGAGTTGAGTGTGGGACAAATTCGAGTCATAATTGGGCCAAAATTGCAACAAAAATGGGAAGGTACTCCCGCGCTCGACTGGTTCCCCACCCACTGAGTAGTATTCGTTTTGGACGCCCAGTTGGTGTATTATTTGCATGGTTTAACAGAGTTACTTTCGTTTTAATTTGGATTAGAAACCGTTTGCGATTTGTGACGAGTAATATCCAGAGCGGTCGAGGAATTTTGGGTGACAGTGACGCCCGCGCGGTAGCCGGAACAAAACTTGGACATCAAAATTTTGGGGAGTTGTTCGTGTCTCGGGTGGACTCTTCGACTGCGGACGCGTGGAAGAGGCCCGCCCGAGGCGTCTTATAGAGTTTACATTGAACTTGCTCGCGTAGGCATAGGAACCGGGGCAGCCCTTGCGGGTGCTGTGGTGTCCGTCAAATGCCTCGCGCTCCCGTAAGTGCTGCGCCCACGTTTCAGCGATTGTGCGGGGGCCTCTCAGAAATTTTAATGCTGTAAAACGGTGACAAAATGTTAAACGTCCAACGCTAGGAGTGCTCTAGGGCTAAGACTTTACCAACAAAGTTTGGGCTGAGGGTTCCGTGTTTCAAAAAGAGCCCAATTGGAGCTCACGAGACATCATTTCGTCATCCCACGGAAGGCGCAAAGAAAAAAGGGGGTCGAACTTATATCATATCTAAGCTAATCGTGATGTATTATTTGGGCCCAGGACCGCGCGCGTGGTCTCGGGTCCTGGCCCACCTTTTGATGTAAATAATAATACCATGTCTTTTTACATGCACCCGAGGGGGTGACATTTTATATTTGCGACCGCGCGCTCATGTTTTAATTCTTTGCCAAAAAGGGAAATCCATGAAATAAAAAATTTTTGCGTGTGAAACTTAGTAGGCGAACTAGATCGATTTTAAGCCAGGACCCGCTGTTCTAAGAAAAGTGCAGGACTCCCACTTAGGTACTCAATGCTGCTCGGTTTAGGATCCTCGTCTTCCTCCAGCTCGTTACCCCATGATGCTCGCTCCCGCCGTGCCGTCTTTATCCCCGCCACCCTATCCTCGCGTTTTGCTTGAGTATCTGTTTAGGCCTTTTTGGTGTTAAATTTCGGCTGCCTCCATATCAAGTGCAGTGGCTTAAACTACGACCGAGTTAGTCGGCCCGCAGCGTTCCTCAGCTCCGCGTGCACCCGCATACCGTCTGTCCCTCGTTACCAACGATCCTATGTACATGTGTTTAGCTTTCGTAAACCCAACGTCCCTCCGTACCCCCAAATACTTATACATATCTAGGACCGAGTAGGCTCAGTGTGTTCAGCCCTAAGTGGAACTAAGGCAACACAAACGCGCTTCTACACAATAAGAGCCTAAGGGTAACCATCACTCGGCCATTCGGATCTCTTCGCGAACAGGCCCTACGGTTAGGAATATGTTGATCCTCGCATGGGGCATCAGATTCAATCACAGAATTAGAGGGAATGACGGGTCAACCTTATTACCTGTGAGCAGGCTTAGGGGATGACCCGCCCTCTGGGGGACCTCCATACCTCTAGACGCATAGGCCAATATAGGGGCCAGGCCGAACACCCTGGTAAACCCGCCGGCAGCCTGCTAAGCTAAGCGGTTCCCATCGGGCAGACTAGGGTCCGCCGGGGAATCGTATAAGCCGTGGTTGTCCGGGCACCACAGTGAATATTGAGAGTGGTGCAGCTGGGATCCCTTAGGGCCAGAAATGGTCCTAGTACATAAATAAAGTGGGGGCCACGCCGTGAGTCGTCACTAAATTTTCGGAACCAGACTTAAAATTAATAGGTGTCGGACCTTTCGCACGCCACTAGTGCCTCCTAACCCAGCGTTCCAGATTTTAAAAGTTAATGTGTCAGGTTATAGCCGAGTGTTGAACGCAGGAGAGTAAGGTGTCTATGCTCATGGTATTTTTGTCACTCTGGTGAAATGTCAATGTATTATCGCAGTGCCTAAGTATCTGAGAAGGGAAACGGTAAGCCCATGTGTTCCGGTGGTCGGCGTGTTCGATCGGTGCACCGCAGACTTTTCACTTGCTTGGCGCTCGCAAAATTTTCCTGAGAACCGCGCCACCCGGGCCGCATGGGTTGGAATTTCCTATCTGTGTCGTGCGGGCCGCAACGGAGAAGGGAGAACGGTAACGAAATGGCGTTCGTCCGATTGGCGGGACCATGCCAGGCAGGCGTGTCGTAACAGGTGTGACGAAGTTGGTAGGCATTCTCATTTTACAGGAATCTTGATCTTGTAGTTATAATAATCAACGGAAGTCGTAATTTAATGCTATTCACTTTATTAGTATTGCAAATATCGTTAGCTACGTCGGCACGTTCAAGTTATACTCATTGGTAACGCCGGAATTTTACTAACCAACGGTGAACTTTTCTTCTGCTAGTCTTTTCAACCAGCGGTATCGTTGACATTTTACGCTTGCCGCGTGGTAATTCGACAACCAACATTCGCCGCAAGGGCTTCTGTGTTTCGCACAAATTGGACAGCATATTAACTGTTTCGCTGTAAATATTCGGGACCGTCGTCGCGCTATTAGTACCGTGCTCTACGCCTACCGTATAAACTTTGACAATAACGGCACGACCGCCTTGCACCTTGTCTCGACAAATCGACGTGAGCGTAACGAAGGGACACGACTTTAATCCAAAAGACATTTTGTGCTATCTCAATAACTGAATCCACGGTCAGTAATCGGTGTTAATGTGTTATAACTGTATTTTTGTATAATTACTTTATAGTGGATCTTGAGAATGGAAGTCCCCATTGTGCGTAAAATTAGCTGTAGATGATTGTAACTTGTTAAAGAGTTTGTAACTATATAGTTGGTAGCTGGTGGCGTCGTTTTCATATTTAGCACGTACCTCCTGAATAGGGATTTGCTTAAATTCGGTAATAGCCACTAATATTAAAGTGGGTGATTTCTGAGAAACCGGCTAATTGTTATCGGACCCAGTTTTGACCTTTGTGATTTAGGCTTGCTTGAGACTTCTCTTAAGTTTTCTTTGCCAGTTTTGAACCCCGAGTGCTGAAATCGGTGACCTTATAATCTCAGATTTTGCTGGATATACTAACATAGGTGACCCCGTATTCACGGAAGTTAAAAAATTTTGTGGGCAACTTGAAACCGCTGAAGAGCCAGAAGTAATACTCGAAACGATCCGCAACCGGCAGTACCAGCAATTGGAGCGAAGCGAAAATTTTACAAGACCAGATACATAGATACATACTTAAGGAGTAAGTACACGTGGATTGTAGGGAGCTGAAATCTTGCGCAACAGTAGAGAATTCCGCAGTAAAGTAAACACATATAGCAAGTTATATATTATATCATCCGTACCCACGTCAGACTGGGACCACGGACGCCACACAAACTCAATACAAATAGGAATTGATAATCAAATTCGGATCAAAAATGTCATTGCCAGCGAGCGCGAATAGAACGCCAATAAGTAGCGCAGCGGGAACAACAAATGTAGGAAGTGGCGCTGCCACTACGGCTGGTAGTACAAATGGACCTAGCCCAGTCGCTTCGGGAGACCCCCTAGTTGCAATTCTGCAGGAGTTGACGCAACGAACGACGACGGCTCCCATCATTCAAGTACGGGACATCCCGCCTTTTTCAGCGGCCGACGGACAGGACTTTGAAGCCTGGTTGGCTACATATGACAACCTGACCGACGCAAACGGGTGGACCCTGGACCAGAAATTGATCTGCTTTCCAACTGTTCTGAAAGGGGAAGCCCTCAAAATATACGAAAGCTTCCCCGACTGTCAAAAGCAAGCTTATGAAGCCCTTTGCTATAATATGGGTTTCATGTATTCGTCATCACAACGCGCCGAGGACGCTTTGATAACGCTACGCATGCGATTGCAAGGGGAACGTGAATCGGTTGCCTTGTACGGACTTGACTTGCAAAACCTTGTGGACAAAGCGTTCCCGGAGGTCCAAGGTGAACAACGCGATGCACTATTACAAAAATCCCTCCGACAAGGACTACGACCTGAACTAAAATCTGGAGTAACAGGAAAGACATACCCGTCGTTCAAACACATGATGGACAAACTCAAATATAAGGAGGACGCTATCTTAGCTTCTCAGAAAGAGGTAATAGGGATACCGGTTCGCAAAAGCAGCTGGTCTAAAACGGTAAACTGCATGTCACAAGGAGGTGAGAATACCCAACTGGTAGATCAAATCCGCGAAGCTCTAGATGAAAATAAGCGCACTGCAGCCAGTAGCGACGCCACAATCGCCCGGCTTATTGATCTGCTAGATAAACGCACTGAACAGCACCAACTGAATGCGATGATGCAGAATAGTGTGACCCCGGCAGCCGGCGCTAACGCTATTCCAGCAGCACGCGTAGGTAATCAGTGCTTTCGATGCGGTTTCGTAGGACATTTCGCACGGGAATGCCCGTACTACAGAACTGACGTGTATGACCCACTCCTAAATGAATACACTCGCTTGTCCACACGCGCGGCCCCAGGCTACATGCAGAATGCACCCGCACCCCTTAGCGGTTATCCTGGCGCACCCCCACAGTACAGCAACCGCCCCCGATACCGAGTAATTGAGCACCGAGGACCAGGCCGATCCTCGCGACGCGATGAATGGAATCAACAGCGAGGACCTGTAGGGTACGGGCAGCAAGGATATTACCGCCTTGAACCCGCTCCGAACACATAAGGAAGCTATGGCCGAACTGAATACAACAACCGATCGCGTGGCCGCGATACAAACGGACCTAACAATTGGCACAATAGCTATAATGCTGCACCCAACGCACGTTACTTAGGCCCATCACAACTATTGTCAGCGGAAGCAGCACCATTCCGCCCGCGTACACCTAGTAACGGCTGGAACAACGCTAATCAAGTAGGGGCAGCCCCTCGAGCCAGGCCTTCACCGGCGCCTATGAGTCAAAATGACCAATCTGGTCGCCGCAACGCAGGAGTTATGTCAGTAACTCGAGCAGCTGACCCCGAGCTCGCTCATCGTTTAGATGTTATGCGACACGAAATGTCGACCTTAGAGGAACGCGCGGGAGCTGGTTTGAGTGCCCGATTGGCACAAATTAATGCAATGACCACTAGAGACAGCGCAATACCCACCTATGATAGCCTGAACCTTGAAGCGGAACATGAAGTTCAAGAAGAATTTGAACCCGAACCAACGCCATATCAACAGAACCTATTGCAAACGAACAGAACACCAGCACGAATATTGCCGCAAGCGACCAGGTCGTGGGGCGACAATGGGGAATATAACGCAATTGAAAACGAACTAACCGGCGTGGTAGAAGCAGGGCGTAATAAGGAACAAATTGACTCTAAAACCGAACGGCGCTCGGTTTCACTGTCTCCGACACCTGGCGCGCAGGGTGTGACTCGCAACTCTGTGAGTAATGGTTGGCCAACCGACTTATGTGTATATCCCAAAATGGAGTCAGCGCGAAGCGATGAGAACCGAGATACCGAGAGGAGTGAGAGGGGAGGAGGAGTTGAGGATCTAAAGGAACCAAAGGAACCTAATGTACCTGATATGCTGAGTGAGAAATATGGGAGATGGCCATTCGGACTTCGGGGGCCGATTAATAGGGCATCCGTGTCTAGCAATGACCCAAACGCTGGCACATGTCACCCATCTCAGGCGGCTGCATATCGGAGGAAACCTAGTGGACTTATGGATGTGGAACCTAAGGAACTTATGGAGGATGAACCTAATGAAATGGAACCTAGAGAGACGCCGTTTGGACTTCGGGGGCCGATTAATAGGGGTCGCGTGTCTGGTAATGGCTCTAACGCCGGCACGGCACAACCTGGGGAAGCGACTTTCCGTAGGCTTATTCAAAATTATACATGTGAAGCTGAACCGGAAGAACCTGCGGAGGAACTTGTGAACTTAATGGAACCTAATAGACTAGCGGATATGGAGAACCTAGTGGAATCTAACCTAGCGGAACTTAATGGATGGAATGGAGTACCAAGTAATCTAGCGGAAGGGAACCGAGAACCTAAGGAACTAAATGATCTTAACCGAATGGATGCATCCGATACTAAACTGACTCCCACCAATTTAGGGCGGCCGTGTGAGGCCCCTGTAGCGTTTCAATTGACCGGGGAAGACCGTAAAGGACACTGGTCAGGTGCGATGGAGACCTTCGGGAAACGGGTCAGCCCGATTGTCCTAACTCCGTTCAAAATTCGAGAGCGTATGTGTACCCTAGATTCTTTAGAGGCCGGGGAAGGCCGTAGAGGACACTGACCAGGAGAAGGGAGGCGTTGGGAAGTGAGCCGTCCCGATGGCCCGAGCTCCGTTCAAAATTGTAGTTTATACGTAGGATCAAACTCATATAGAGCCCGATCCCTAAGTGTAGGGGCCGTGAGATCTGACCAGGTCAGATACTGGGGTTTGCTCTGTTGTGGCATAGTCAATCCAACCGTCAGGTGAGCATGTGTGCGTTCGAATGTGAGTCGGCCGGAACCGATGCCTCCAGCGTGTGTGTAGAACCGGGAAGCGAAGCTGTGTCGCTTGTGAGTGAAAAGGGTTCCGAGCCACATGGAGACAAAATTGAGGCGAGTGCCGAAAATATTTCTAGTATAGGTAATCATGGTAGTCCAGCAGCAATGAACCTGACTTTGAATGATAAGGATAAGAGATTGGAAACGAAGGAACAAGTGGAACCTAATACTGACCTAAGGAAGCCGATAACTGCTAGCCCAAGCTCGAATATTATGATTGTGACACCTATGGCACCCGAATTGGACAAAAACGCCCGAGCAAGCAACCGGATAGTGGAACAAACAGCAACACAACCTGAGACAGTGACCTGTTGCTTAAGTAGAGAAATAGTGATTGAAATTGGATATGGAACGACCGGATTGCCGGTCAACCTGATGGACATAATTGAACAAACACTGGCCACACCTAGATCGTTGCGAATTAGACCGCTTTGGGACCCCACTAACGTGAACCCCACCACGGAACTTAATGACGACCCGATAGCACAAGCTGAACAGGCCACGCATCCACTAAGCACGCGAACTAATACCCAACACAATCTTGATCTCGCGCTAAGAAAGATATTTTCCAAAGGTCATACCGAAGAAAAGGTAGAGCCCCTAATTCTACAGGGATTGCCTCATGAGGAACGATTACTATTGCTGGGTCCAGAGTCCGAGTACGCACCTACAATCATAACCTTGGGACCCGGGAAGGTACCCCGCTATTCATTCATGCCACCTCGCCTACGCCCAGGAAGAGAACAGGTACTTGCCAAGGCCTTGTTTTATCGAAGAGTCATAGCCGTGTCGGAGCGGATATGCCATGCCCACCAGTTGCTCAGGATCCGAGTAGCTGGAACGGCCCCACTGGAGCGACGGCGGGACGCTGCCCTTGTGTCCGGGCTGTTAGGGTTCGCATCTCCGTTCTTGCACACTATGGCCGGGATACATGTCAGCAGTAGCATGGTGAGACACCTCGAAGGCTTATTGGAATTAGTTGCCCGGGTGTTAAACTCAATGAGTATTACCGAGGCCATTACTGAATTATACCGTTCTCAGATTCCTATCCTTCAGACATGCCAGGCGTGCGAGGGACAACACAACACCAATTTTATGCCCACCAGCGATTGCACTTTTGTCACCTATCACGGCGAATGGGATTATACGGGGAATTTGTCCGCCGACTATGGTATAGTCCGGCGTAATGGAACTATTACCATCCAACCAAGTCGTACATATGGGTTATACACAGCTCCTGAGCTGACCGCATACAGGGAAGCTAACTTAGAATGGTTAGAAATTGTGACCAGTGCACCGCACTTGCTGGACTACCTCGTTACTGAATATGGCGAATCCGGTCCCATTGCACCGGTGCTGTCAATTGACCACATCGTATATGCAGTCATAGCGAATGCTATTTTTACGCAAGTAGGCAGCGTGCAGAAACGCGAAGAACTATTATACCTGAGATTATTATGGCTGCGCCAGCCCGCGCAAAATATCTGGCAAGCAGATCCAAACGATGACATGGACGCAGGCTCGATTGTCAACCCGGACTCGGACATAACATTCATTGACGAGGAGGAGCTCGAGAGCGAGTTGAGTACAGCGCCCAGTGATATGAGTGAGGACGAGTTTATGCCCGCTATCGTGACGCTCGACTCGGACGACGTGGTTTCCGAACTCGACTCAGTCCCGGACAATGACGACCTCGAAGACGAACAGTATGCTGCCGTAATTGAGGGTGGCCGAGCAATACTGACCAGGTCGGCATGGCCCACCTCAAACGGACTAAGCCGACGGTATGCAGCAGCTGCAGAATTGTGGAGCCGAGGGGTTAGATTCGTGGGGTTAGTGCTTTTCCTGCTTCTCGTCCAACAAATGGGTCAAACCCAGGCAATCGCCACGCCATTTTCGGATCAGGTAGCACGCTTAGGGGCCATAGTTACCCAACAAGTGGGGACTCTAATCGAAATACAGGGTCTGGTAATAACCGCCGCGCGATCCACTTTGCTACCGATCGTTTTGCGATTGTCTCTGGACGAGCTACAACCGAGCAGGCAAGCAACCGGTATGGCGTGGTGTGTCTACACCCCCAGGGGTAAACCATGCCTGGGAAACTGTTGTCCCAACCCGAATTGTACCACCATGCCGGACTTACAACGTAAAATCCAAGAGCTGGAACGAGAATTAAGGAGCACATATCAGGGTGTGTTAGGCACAAGTTATTACATGGCTCTAATGCGCGAATATTGCGAAGCGAACGTTCATTTCTGTGAAGAGCCTAGGGCTCGGAAGAAAAGGTTTCTCGCTGCCCTAGCCGGAGCTGCTGGCGTAGTTACAGGATATTTAGGACTAGGGGTAGCCTTTACAAATGCGGTGCATCTAAAGGACTTAAACAGGTGATAGCACTGTC
>JASANE010013642.1:0-43064 GCA_030248225.1 Trileptium ribeirensis | reverse complement strand
GAATATGTGCGAAGACCATAGGGGCTAGTGTACAAATTGTTGGTTACAAACAGGAGCATTTATAAGGAGGAAGACTGTCGTTTAGCATAATCATAAAGGAATCATGCACTCGTTGGTAAAATGCATGACCATAAAGCGATTGCAGAAACTATAGGGAACATTGAATGTTAGAGAGACAGGTCTTCGTAAAAACATGCAATAAAGCGCATGCTGCCGAATACAACTGTTGGCTGTCGAAGCTTAATCTTTTCTGACGGCGTGTAGATTCGTGCTTACGCGGCGCTCCGACGCCCAGGCGCTACTATAACACACTAATGACAATATGTAATCACAGTCCTGGCCACCAAATATCCTGATTCTTTAGTATGAGGGGTGCACGAGTTCGTGGTCTGGCGTACCAGAGAAGTGGTGATAAGTTTTCTTAACTTTGTGTGTGTTTAGAATTCAACGCAACGCCAATAGCAGCTCGTCACTACAATGAAAAAAAAAAAAAAAAAAAAAAAAAAAAAAAAAAAAAAAAAAAAAAAAAAAAAAAAAAAAAAAAAAAAAAAAAAAAAAAAAAAAAAAAAAAAAAAAAAAAAAAAAAATAAACAAATCAGCTTGACTTTTTAAAACTCGCAACCATCTATTGCTTCGTTAACTCTAACGCTTGACCTGTAAATTACCCTTATCGGATTTTAAACTCCGAGGCAGGTTATGGCACTCCGCGAGGATTATAGTTAGCCCAACAGGCACACCAATCATATTTGAAATACAAAGGCAAAGAGTACTATATAACAAGTCCAAATCCTTGCGTTACTCCACTCGTAAACTATACGCTAGTCACTACAGATCCTTCAGTATTGTGTGTAGTATTTGTGTAGTCAGGTCTCATCATAAATAGATAAATACACCCGGCAGTCGAAACAACGATACTACAGCAATAAAAATGTGGCGATGACCCGACAAGAACCTTTGATAAAACGCAGTGGGGCTCCAAATAGATTAATGTATGTAATACATTTAACACGTTATATCCTAATACCATACCCGAAAAAACTCACAGATCTCGCGTCACACCGAGAAATAAGACGATATAAATCGCTACGCTATTCCAAGCGACGCCTATTAGTTCTAAAGAAATAAATGCGGAAATCGTGAAACCAAGCCATTCAAAATCATATGACCGAAACTCGTAGTACAGTAGTAAGCGCGTTTTGTAAAACAAAAATTGTAATCTCCAAAATGTCCAAAATTTTACATCACACTCTTCCCGAAACAAAAACTAACATAAACACTTTTAGTAACACGTCAACACACCAACAAATATCCTGATACCGTCCCTTCCACTAGCTAGGTCACCAACTACCAAAATCCGAAAAACATAATCATTACTGAATAACAACCAAAACCAATTTTTTTTTTATATATAGCAAATGAATATTTATTGAATATAAATATATTGCTGTACATAAGTATCTAAAATGTAAAAAGTAATGTTCTATATATTATGATAAACTATAAATATATTTATTAATATATATTATGTATTTAAAGAAATTAAATGAAAACATTAAAAAGAAGAAATTTTAGGAAATGGGTGAAAAAGAGGGAAGGTAGTTTGAAATAAGTAGGATATGTGGTGAAATTTTAGGATGAAGATGGGGAGAAGGGAATTTAAATTTGGGAAGTGGGGGTTAATATTTAGAAAATGGCAGATGTTTGAAAAATGTAGAAAAATGGGGAAAATTGGGAATTTTAGGAAAAGGTAAATTTATAGAAAATAGGAAGAAGGGGGTTTAATATGTGGTTCACTGTAGTTTAGGGGAAAATTTTGAAAATTTTGAAGAGTGGTAGAAATTTGAGATGGATGAGGGGTAGTTTGAAAGAGTGGTAAATTGGGTAAAAATGGGATTTTGTTTAATTTTGGTTATAATGAAAAAATGGGTGGATATGGGATAGGGGTTAGGAAATAGAGTGTTTAAAAGGAAAAATGTATTTAAAAAGTGATTTTATATAAGAAATTTAGGTTTTGGGGGTATTTATGGATTTGGATAAATTTGAGATATATAAGGGTTTTATTATACATTATATATATTTTATTTAGGTTTGAAAAATTACATAGTTAGTCGGTAAGTTAATGTAACAGGTCACATTTCTCAAATATTACGTTCATATACCATGCCGAGGCCGACGGGAAGTGCTAAGGGCGGGAGCGGAGGCCAGCCCCAGTATTTTAGTAGAAATTGAAAAGTTTTAGAGCCGCGCCAAAAAGGCGCCACCCTAACACCCCATTAGAAGCCCATTACGTCTCGGCAAGGGTAAAAAACTGAAAACAAATAATAAAAAATAATAATAATTAATATGAAATATATAATTGAAAGCTCCAATTATTTGAAAAACCCAGACGAATTAATTCGGGCAGTACGGATGTAATAATTATGAGCAAAATAGAATGACAATAATCATACCAAAAGAAAAATAAATGAAAAAATAAAAATAAAATTTTTTGGAATTTTTCATAAATTTTTATTGTTTTGGATTTTATAATTATTTTCATTTTTTGTTAATTTTATGAATGAAAAATAATACGAATTCTTTTTAAGGCTACCATTACAACACGTTAATAACACAAGTTATGCTGAAAACAAGTTACATAAACAATACGGGATACACCCAATTTATCGGTATTTAACGAGACAAGCTCGATTTATCAGGTACGCAGTAATGCAATTTAGCGGTACATAGCAAATGTTGACGTTGAACACGCACATCGCAGCCGTACGTTGTTTATCCATGACGAGGCGATGAATTAATCGTCCATACCAACTTCCAAAATGAAATATAAAATGTCGATAAGAGTTCCTGTAACCCAGGACTCACAGTAGCGCGTAAAATTAAAATTGTTAATCATAATTGTTGTTGTATTGTTGGTGATCGGAAATATATTTCGCGACGTATTCTAACTTACCACACAATATTTAACGTTCGCGTAATGTTTATTACCACAAATGTTGTTGGATCTATCGAATAAAAGAGTTCCTGCCATTCAGGACTCCACAATATCTAATTTGCATAGCATTCACGATTCACCATAATTGTTCGAAATCAGAATTCGCGACGTATTTTAAGACAAAATTGATATTAAACGTTCGCGATAACTCAAAATGTTGGACCATGACGACAAAATTAGTGAGGTTATGCAAATTAGATATTGTGGGAGTCCTGAAAATGGCAGGAACTCTTTTATTCGATAGATCCAACAACATTAGTGGAAAAAAACATTACTAGAACTTTAAAAATAGTGTGGTAAGTTAGAAAACGTCGCGAAATATATTTCCGATTACCAACAATACAACAACAATTATGATTAACAATTTTAATTTTACGCGCTACTGTGAGTCCTGGGTTACAGGAACTCTTATCGACATTTTATATTTCATTTTGGAAGTTGGTATGGACGATTAATTCATCGCCTCGTCATGGATAAACAACGTACGGCTGCGATGTGCGTGTTCAACGTCAACATTTGCTATGTACCGCTAAATTGCATTACTGCGTACCTGATAAATCGAGCTTGTCTCGTTAAATACCGATAAATTGGGTGTATCCCGTATTGTTTATGTAACTTGTTTTCAGCATAACTTGTGTTATTAACGTGTTGTATGGTGCCTTAAAAGAATTCCGTATTATTTTTCATTCATAAAATTAACAAAAATGTAAATAATTATAAAATCTTTAAACAATAAAAATTTATAAAACTCCAAAAAATTTTATTTTTATTTTTTCATTTATTTTTCTTTTGGTATGATTATTGTCATTCTATTTTGCTCATAATAATTATACGCGTACTGCCGAATTATCGTTGGGTTTTCCAAATAATTGGAGCTTTCAATTATATATTTCATATTAATTATTATTATTTTTTATTATTTGTTTTCAGGTTTTTACCCTTGCCGAGACGTGATGGGCTTACTAAGGGGGTGTTAGGGTGGCGCCTTTTTCACACTCTAAAACTTTTCAATTTCTACTAAAATACTGGGGCTGGCCTCCACTCCCGCCTTAGCACTCCCGGTCGTCCTCGGCATGGTATATGAGCGTAATATTTGAGAAATGTGACCTGTTACATTAACTTACCGACTAACTATGTAATTTTTCAAACCTAAATAAAATATATATAATGTATAATAAAACCCTTATATATCTAAATTTATCCAAATCCATAAATACCCCCAAAACCTAAATTTCTTATATAAAATTATTTTTAAATACATTTTTCCTTTTAAACACTCTATTTCCTAACCCATATCCCATATCCACCCATTTTTTCATTATAACCAAAATTAAACAAAATTCCATTTTTACCCAATTTACCACTCTTTCAAACTACCCCCATCCACTCAAATTTCTACCAATCTTCCTAAAATTTTCATAATTTTTCCCTAACTACACCCAACCACATATTAAACCCCCTCCTTCTTCCTATTTCCTATAAATTTACCTTTTCCTAAAATTCCCAATTTTCCCCATTTTTCTACATTTTTCAAACATCTGCCATTTTCTAAATACTTAACCCCCACTTCTCAAATTTAAAATACAAACTCCCTTACCTATCCCCATCTTCATCCTAAAATTTCACCACATATCTCCCCTACTTATTTCAAACTACCCTTCCCTCTTTCACCCCATTTTCCTAAAATTTCTTCTTTTTAAAATTTTCATTTAATTTCTTTAAATACATAATATATATTAAATCGTGTTTTATCGTTGTGGTAATGTGTAGTACAGTACGGGGTACCGTTTAGTTGCGTCTGTACGGCGATGTGTATATTCAATAAGTATTCATTTGCTATATATATAAAATTTGTTTTGGTTGTTATTCAGTAATGATTATTATGTTTTTCGGATTTTGGTAGTTGGTGACCTAGCTAGTGGAAGGGACGGTATCAGGATTTTGTTGGTGTGTTGACGTGTTACTTAACGTGTTTATGTTAGTTTTGTTTCGGGAAGAGTGATGTAAAATTTTGGACATTTTGGTGATTACAATTTTTGTTTTACAAAACGAGCTTACTACTGTACTACGAGTTTCGGTCATATGATTTGGAATGGCTTGGTTTCACGATTTCCGCATTTATTTCTTTAGAACTAATAGGCGTCGCTTGGCGAGGAATAGCGTAGCGATTTATATCGTCTTATTTCTCTGTGTGACGCGAAATCTGTGAGTTTTTTCGGGTATGGTATGAGGATATAACGTGTTAAATGTATTACATTCATTAATCTATTTGGAGCCCGACTGCGTTTTATATGAGGTTCTAGTCGGGTCATCGCCATATTTTTATTGCTGTAGTATCGTTGCTTCGACTGCCGGGTGTATTTATCTATTTATGATGAGACCTGACTACACACAATACTGAAGGATATGTAGTGACTAGCGTATAGTTTACGAGTGGAGTAACGCAAGGATTTGGACTTGTTATATAGTACTCTTTGCCTTTGTATTTCAAATATGATTGGTGTGCCTGTTGGGCTAACTATAATCCTCGCGGAGTGCCATAACCTGCCCCGGAGTTTAAAGTTCGATAATGGTAATTTACAAGTCAAGCGTTAGAGTTAACGAAGCAATAGATGGTTGCGAGTTTTAAAAGTAAGCGAGTTTAATTGTAGTGACGAGCTGCTATTGGCGTTGCGTTGAATTCTAAACACACACAAAGTTAAGAAAACTATCACCACTTCTCTGGTACGCCAGACCACGAACTCGTGCACCCCTCATACTAGAGAATCAGGATATTTGGTGGCCAGGACTGTGATTACATATTGTCATTAGTGTGTTATAGTAGCGCCTGGGCGTCGGAGCGCCGCGTAAGCACGAATCTACACGCCGTCAGAAAAGATTAAGCTTCGACAGCCAACAGTTGTATTCGGCAGCATGCGCTTTTATTGCATGTTTTTACGAAGACCTGTCTCTCTAACATTCAATGTTCCCTATAGTTTCTGCAATCGCTTTATGGTCATGCATTTTACCGACGATTGCGTGATTCCTTTATGATTATGCTAAACGACAGTCTTCCTACCTTATAAATGCTCCTGTTTGTAACCAACAATTTGTACACTAGCCCCTATGGTCTTCGCACATATTCTACTACACATATATATCCCATATAGGTAATTTATTTTATTTCTTCAATATATATTAAGCAGCCTGTGCGGAATTAAGCTGGTAATTATTTCGTGGGGCACACATATTCTGGGCTCCGCAAGGCGGCAGTAGAATCAGTCATTTCCGTACGACCTGCGTGATAGTACATACTTTGTACTTACTGATGGCATATTGATAATTTGTACTTATGGCAAATTCGTAGCAACAAAAGGATGTGAAAACCAGCCGGGATTCTAACGACTAACTTCAGCCTTAGGATCCACAAGCTGCCGCCAACTCATCTATGCCTGCCCGACTTCACAACAGATTTTATATCGCGCTATTCGAAAAGAGTCACGAATTGCATTCATACTTATGCAAAAATGCTTACTCGAAATAGATTTGTTCATAATTTTGAGAACGTAGTGAAACGTAGTGGAGATTGTGTGTTTCAGGGGTGAAATCTTTTAAATTCCGTTTGTGTGTGTTGTGTGATCGGCCATAACTCGGGAACGACTTAACCGATTTTCCCCGAGGGTTTTTTGATTTGGGGTCAAAGGGGTGAAATGTAGGATTTTTGGCCCCATTTTACCCCTTTTTAGTACGCTTCACAGAAGCAAGGTTATTTTTATCTAAACATTCGAATTTCTCTGGTTGGTTGTATTTTATATTAAGATGATAATTGCCGATGCCTCTTTTTTCGTTTTTCGATTAAGGCTGCGGTTTGGAGTTATGGGTTTTGCTGTATGGCACCCTGATGGTTCCTCGTCCCAAAATTAGAAAACTTGTTCTGGCGTCCTGGGCGGCTGAATAGTTTCGCTGGGGGGTTTTCGGGCATGGGAAACTCATTGCCGGTGCTGATTTTGGTCCGCGACCCATGGCTCCATGGTTGGGGTCAGAGGTCAAAATGAGGGTTTTTAGTCGGAAGCAAGGCTATTTTTATCTTAAAATTCGAATTTCTTTCTCTGGTTGCTTTTATTTCATAGTAAAATGATAAATACCGATGGCTCTTTTTTGTTTTTCTATTATGGCTCCGGTTTTGGAGTTATGGGGTTTGAGGTATGTCACCCTCACGGTTCGTCGTCCCAAAATTTGCAAATTTGTTCTGACGGCCTGGGCGGCTGAAAAGTTTCACTTGGGGGTATTCGGGCATGGGAAACTCATTGCCGATGTTAGTTTTGTTGTAACTTGCGCTGGTATTGTGTGATGTCCACATATAGCATATCGACAAATGCTATCGAGAACTGATTTGATGTGCACGCAAAAGGTGTAGGCGTAGGTGTACCTATGCCTCACTATGTTCTGCAATCTCGATAGAGTTACTAGTCTTTATTAATGGTAAACGCTTTTCTATCGCTTGTAGTCAAGGGCGTAGCCATGAATTTTGAAAGGGGGGGTCGCGGCCCACAGTGGGTACCTAAAAGGGGGTCGCGTTCAGAAAGGAGGGGTCGCGCCCAGAAATGTGAAAGCGTGGTCCAGAATTGGTATAGTATATTAAGTACGCCATAAACAAGTAATAATTGCAACTGTCGCCAAAGTAGCGAATTTTAATACAAAAATGTGAAATTTGGTCAAAAATACGGTTGAAAGTAATTGTTTGCTAGTGTGAGGCTAGTTTTAGGACAATTTCCGACATGATTTTCAACCGGAATCATTCAAAAAAATTTTGTTTGTGCTTGAACCAAAAGGGGGGGGGTCGCGATCCCGCAACCCCCTCCCCCCGGCTACGCCTTTTTTTGTAGTGTGTATGGCCATAAAGTCGATATTGAAAAGGTGCACAAGGACACAAGTAACACAACGAATCGGATTCAGATTTATTGTTGTCTACATAATATAAGATGCCACTTTTGGGAGCTAGTTAGTTGTGGTTTGGGGAACGAACATGTGTATTCGATAGCGAACTGGCATTCATCTAAGGTGGTCAGCACGCGATACTATCTCCAAACGCGACCTCACAATCAGTTGAAAATATATAACATTCGAATTTCATCGTTCTTTATATATGTACTACGCGATGTCAGGATAAATTTTACGTTTAATAGCGTTCATCTGCAAAAATGTTTTTTAATTGTGTAGCATTTAACTCGCCACTAGGTCAGTCATTAATTTTTTCTGTAAAAGAGTGCAACGGTGCAGTAATTGGCGTTGTGTTTGTTTGCGTTACTTCTATGATTTCTTAACCAAATATCAAAAGCGAAACAAATTTTCACACTGTAGCTTCCCGAGGTGCCGAAAATTGTGTTTACCGAATTCTATCATTGATCGGCTACAATATATATTGTTGTGATAAGATTTTTTGTCACAGCAGCAGTTCTTAGCTTTGAGCAACTCTTAAGTTAGCAATAGTCCCAAAAATTACTTTTAAATTTAGAATAAGGCGGTTAATTTGTTTGTTGGGTTGAATAAATGGCTTAAAAAGGTATATATTAAATTTGAAGCCTTTAAACGCGTTGATTTCATTATTTGAACCTGCTTTTTTATGTTTTCCATGTGAGATGCTGCAGGCGATAAACTCCTAAATTTTAACTACAAAAATTTTCTAAATTTGGCATTTTCGATTGAGTTTAGTTAAATCTGCGGAATGGATGTTGAATTACTACAAAAACAGCTGTATTTTCGTAATATGCATCCCACCTGGCAAACGCTAGGACCTTACTGCAAAAATTGGCGTATCATTAACATCATTTCTTGTGGAAGTTGTTACTTGTAAATATCGGAAGTTTCTATGAATGGCCGAACTGCTGTGTTTAACGTAATACTAGTTCACTGAAGTGATTTTTCAAACATAATTTGGAATTTCAGATAGGTAGATATTCATCGCTAGCCCTTCACTAATTTCATTCCGTTCGCCATGCTTTACAACGTGTATATCGTTTTGTTTCATAATTAATTTACGCCTACATAAAATGCTTATGTCAGCAGTTGCAATTTATTTTTACTCTGAAATTCATTATAACATATAACCGTTGATATGGCGATTATTTGGGATGTCACAAAAAATAAAATAAAATAAAATGGAGATGAGAAGTTAAAATTTACATTGGGGATACAGCTGAAATCCGAGAGACGGCTCGGGAATCCTGGGACCTCTCCACTTTCCGTAGAGAGGCCAGAAAGATTTAATAACAATCCTTTCGCAATTCTGCGTCAACTCATATCTGCAATTCGCTCAAAACATGTGGATTGTTAGAGGCAAATACAAAATAACAATCTGTAAAATCTAGTACAGCTAATGTTCAGCTATATCTGTATCAACGAGATGACGTGAGAAACCGCATTCAGCAGCGATAGTTTTTTTACGAAAGTTTGCCTCAACTGCCCCTATCAGTGCCAAACAGGTTTTTATAAGCAACATGTTGCTATCGGGCATATTATATAATATGTGTGGCCGTGTACTTTGTTAAAGATACTAGCAATTAGGGTGTAAATTTTCAGGTCCAAAAAGCCCGAAACAGACAATTTTAATTAGAAGTAATTTTAAATTGAATCTATGAACAAACAGAAATTGCTGGTAGCTCTTGTCCTTTTCCATAACTTGGCACAGGTAATAACATAGTATTTGCATGTGTGTGCTTGCAATATATACACCAACATTGAAAATTTACAATTGTAAAAATTGAAATTACATTAATCTGTTAGTTCTATATTTCCTGTCTCAGGAGTTCGTATCTAGTTCTAGAAACATTTAAACCTGCACCACACCAACATTCAATTTTGAAAAAACATCCCCAAAAACTCTCAATGGAAATACAACTACATTATAACGTTAACATTTAAACATGTAAATAAACTAGATGTTAATACTGTCAAACTTGGATCAAAATATTTTCACTTTTGCAGGATGTACCTAATCTTTTAGTAACTGGTACAGATAGGACATGTGTTGAGAATGTTGCCTGTTTCTGTACTGCTAATATTACATTTGTGTTTCATTTGTCTATTTTGGTAAATACTCTTTCCGTACCAAATTAGACAACTTAAGTACAGTACAGAAACAGGCAACATTCACAACACATGCCCTATCGGTACCAGTTGCTAAAAGATTACGTACGTCTTTCAAAAGTGAAAATATTTTTATTCAAGTTTGACAGTAAACAGTCACTAAGGATTAAAGATTTGGACAGATATCGCAAAAACTGCGCTCGCCGTAATTTGTGAACACTGTATTGATCACTGAAAAAATTAATGCTTGAGATTAATTTTTTAAAATAAGTTAGTTTTGATACATTTAGTTTAATGGCGCCGATAACAATAATAATTACCTGGAATGTTTGAAACGCATGAATAACGCAGTGCAAAACATTGCTTCCAGACAAAACCTTTGTTCTTTTTTGGGTCAATGGGACTAAATGTCATAATTTTGCGAGATAATGGATTATCTAACAGATTTCAAGCTTTTGATTAAGCCTTTTATATATGTTCACACTAATAAGCAATTTGTATAGCGTCGAAAAACCTTTGCGGGACACTAGGGGCGCATTTGTATTGCGTCCGATCCGAAACACCTAAACCCTATGCGTACCTTATGCGTTCGTATATGTGCATATTATGTATTTTTAGCACTACTGCATCCAATTCGGTGCGAAAAAATTGTGCATGCTATTGTAATAAGCGGTTTGGAACGTAGCAGCAGTCACTAAGCGCAAAAACTAACAAATGCTCCGTTTACCCTAGCTTAAATACATTTTGTAGAACTTTTTCATATTAATCTTATAGGAATACTTCACCGTAACCTTATATTAACAAAGTAATTCTCGATGCATATTGATGACAATTTTTTCACTTATGTAGAGAGATGTGGTGTTTTACAGGTATTAAATGTCCCACAGTTGTACTTATGATTCGGATGCTGATCTACTGTTTCGTAGCAGTCGCAGCCAGAACGGCAGAACCACAACCCTTAAAGGAAACTCTGAACTTTACGCGCATGGCCGGAGCTAGAATTTTTGAAAGGAGGGGTTAAGGGCTCTGCACCTCGCGCGTCCAAGGTGCGTTTAAAATTTCGGGTAAAATTGGGAATAATTTGAAATTGGAACCAATACTGCCAGTTTTAGCGTTCGTGCGTATCACGCGTCAGTATCTTCAATGGCCAAATAGGTATTTGTTGGCCGAAAATGAGTTTCAACCTGGGCTCATTTTTTGGAGGAAGTAAGCCTCTATAAGCCTATAATAATTATGTTTTGCAAGGCGGTTCTTTTAGCATAGTCAAACATGAGATCATTTTGTAGAAAAAATATGCCTCCAGTAGTACTATTATAATCCTTTGTTAGGCAGTTCTCTTAGGTTTGTAATTTGGATCAAAACGGGGTTTGAAATGGGCTCGATGTGATGTAAAATACACGACAATGATAACATTTTCTCAACCATTATAGTTATATGGGTGCTTTTATTTCACTTTGTGGAACAATTCATCCTGCTACTATTATCTCTACATATGGTGTGCTGCTCTTGTCATTATTCACGCTGCAGAACTGGTTTAAAACGGTCTCAATTGGACGCAAAATACACAAAATGGTAATATATCCGCAGCCACGTAAGCTATATTGGTGTTTTAGGTCTCATTTTGCAGAGTAATTATTTTAAAAATAATATAATTGCACAATGCGATCGAATGCCCTGTAAACTATTCGAGCAGTATGGCTAATATTCGGTGACTCATCTTGTAATTTTATGCTTAATAATATAGCTGTGCATGTGTACGTCTCCCAATTTACATATTCATTACATATAATTCACCACCATGGCGATAAGACAACCTACTAATTATTTGTCTCGCAGTGAGACAGATCGTATAATCTGTATATATAATATAGTCTAACATTTTTAATTCGATTTGACTGTTGATTATATGCTCATGTAGTATGCTTCGGACGTTTTTAGGAATGAAACAACCTTGTTTTTCAGAATTGTGAAGCCTGATTTTTGCTACTTTTTCAGGTTGTCAACAAATACATGCAATATATATATATATATAATATAGAAGTCGTTGGGTTCAGTGACTGCCTGAAGAATGGCTGGTAAACAAGGTGATGCGTCAGTAAAAAAGATTATATCTTTTATCCGCAATAGAGATCCAGAATTAAAGGCTTTAAATTCAGATTGCTTGGAAAATCCCACAGTAAGTCGTATTTTATATTGTTGTCGCTTGGTCGCGTAGCTGTCTGTAAGTGTATATCTTCATACGTATGCTTCTCTTTGTGTACATTTACGTGTGTTTGAGTTGCCGTGTGTATGCGTGTCTTCGGGCACGTTTGCGTGTCTGTATATGTCTATGTGTCTGTGTTGTACGTATTCGTGTATGTTTGTGTATCTCTCTGTCTCTGTATAATGTGTCGTCTGTATATCTATGCGTCTATGTTCTGCACCTGTCCTTTGTATTATGCGGGATAGGTGATCCACCCCACTTCCCAAAATTCTTCATGTTCGCCTTCGCCCCCACCCCATAAAATCCCGCTATGTTTTATATTGCTTCGGAACACACAAAAATAAAAATAACTGGTGGGAAACACCTATTAGTACGCGTAAAATTAGGATTTCCCTGTCACTTGAGATTTTCCCCGGGAATTAACATGGCTGCCCCATGAGAATACCATTTTTTCGTCAAGTGGAAAAGCCAGGCCATGTGGGTATCTATGTCTCTCCGTGTGTATGTGTGTCTGGTTGTATGTATGCGACTTTGCGTACGTTTGTGTGTCTGTTATTTCTATGTATCTCTTAGTGTATGTCAACGCATGTGTATTTCACTGTATATGTATGCGTCTCTATATGTGCAGTGTGTGTTTATTTGTATTATATGTCACTATCTGTCTGTGAATTTATGTCTACCTGTATGTACGTGTCTTACCGCAGTGTGAGTACATGTCGAAACCGGAAACTGGTCTTATCAATAATGTAAAAAAGGAAGTATTAATAAGCCTTTTTGTTGTGTAAACGATGGCATATAAGATTATTTGTCCAGGTAAAACCATCGGTTTTATTATTTTAAATGTGCATATGGTACGTCGTTACCCCTCTGAGGTAACGTAATTGCGTGGTACTATAATTGTAAAATCTCTATAACAAACTTGTGAAATTTTTTGTATTTTTAAAATTAGTTGAACGTTAAGCTATTCGAGTTTATAGATTTAATTTAGGGGTAGATGGATACGATGAAAGCACGCAAAAAGTAGCCAATTCGGGAAGTACGAGGGCCCTGCAAGAATTTTTTTACAAAACTTAAATTATCTTGAAATATGCGATCTATAAATTTCGAATGTTTTCGCATTGTTTAGCTAATTTAAGGTTAAACGGAGTTGAGCGGGGTTCGACAACTTGTGCTAATTATTACTATTTTTTCCCAAATTTAGCTAAATAGGCCTAGATTTTCCGTTTACCTTTAGCGTACGAAAGTGTGGGGTAATTGACGCAGCTTAAGGGTCAGAAATCCTCTTGCCCCTAAACTGTGCGCACCAGCTTAATCATCACCAACAGCGTAATTAAGAAATAGTGGACTAAGGAGCACTTCAAAATTATAAATGTTTGTGTTTTGCTGACTAGCGGTATCTTGCATTTTACAGTGTAGGCTACAGAAAATATTTTGTTTTTATGTTATGCACATAGTACCAAGCATAGTGCTGCACTTAGGACCTGAATTTCGCCAGAACCAGAGTCCCCATAACTCCATGGTATAATTAAGAAATAGTGGACTAAGGAGCACTTCAAAATTATAAATGTTTGTGTTTTGCTGACTAGCGGTATCTTGCATTTTACAGTGTAGGCTACAGAAAATATTTTGTTTTTATGTTATGCACATAGTACCAAGCATAGTGCTGCACTTAGGACCTGAATTTCGCCAGAACCAGAGTCCCCATAACTCCATGGTATATATGTGTATATATGCCTCTCCGATGGACGTGGGTATGTTTGTGTGTATTGCTCTAGGCATCTGGCTGTTCTGTATGTCTTCCTGCATACATTAATGTGTCTTGTGTATGTCTTCTGAATTTACATGCCAACTTTTTAATCTTCAATAAAGACGTTTCCTCGGCCCTTCTGGGTCCATTTATTAACAATTTTAGAGATAATTGTAAAAAACTAAATTTCGAAAAGTTTTAGAATGATGTTTATATGTTTTGTTTTTCACACCACCTGGCACGATGTGTCGCACCTTTTTTTGCGGAGTAGGATTACCCGGTTCATGCTAATTGGCAAAATTTTTAGCGGACGCAAAAGCTAGAATCTTGTATTTGAGCGAGAGGAAAAATGCTCGGGTTGTAATTAAAAATTTGAAGGGTCAAACTGTGGGGTAGAGGCTAATAGGGGCGAGACAGGACATGAGGGGTTAGTCCTCCCAACCCACTAATTAGGAACGACGGTTTTCCACAAATATCAGATAGCGTTTGTCTCGTGTCTTTGCGAGCACTTTAAATTATTTACCTGTAAAAACAGTGTAGTTTCACGAAATACCCATGTATAAGCAGTGGGTTTTTGGGTGGCAATTGTAAATACTGAACTGACAAAGTTTACCTTACCAGTATTATTACCAATGAGTAACCACAGTCCACTGGGCAGCCACATAACTCCATTAATCGGAGCTTGTAAATTCTTGCAGTGGTCATGTAGCGAGCGCTTAGGAAAGCGGAAAAGGCAGAAATAGAACAAAAGGAGAAAGCAGCTATGAAAGGCAAGACAGTCATGATATAAGACCATCAGAAGGCAACAAACGCTATATGTTGCTAAATTCAAACTTAACTACAAATAAAAATGCTTGGTTTGCCAGTTCTCGTCACGTGACAGCGAATTCGTGATTTGTTGGCTCTCTTCGAGAATTTGACTGAAGGACCTATACGCTGATGAGATTTGCTTCATGTTAATGTATATATTATCTACATTTATTTTCATTATCTGTTGCTTTCTTTTAGGAAGACTCCGTTTCGCCATTTTATCTCTTCATGATATGTAAGATTGCTGGCTGCGGAAAGGACGATATTATACAGGTTAGTATATATATTATAACAAAACGGGCTATGTTTATTCACAGTTTGCTGAAAATCTCTTTGATTTTAGAAAACCCAATTTTCACACCTTATAGTTCAGTTGTTTTATGGAGTTTGCCAATTCGCCGTAATTTAAAATCATAGAGTTCTGTATATATTATAGTCCACAAGATATTGTAATTAATAGGCCTATATCAATGAGTAACCAGGAGTGGAACTGTGAATTTTCGGTGGAATCGGAACCGGGGCGTGCTCTTATCACAAAGGTAAAAATGAATAAAAATACAGTATCAATGGTGCTCTTGTTTTTTGGAAGTGATTAGTGGAAACAATGTAGGGCTATTTAACCGGTTAAATACGTTGTCTTCATTGTTTTAAAAGTATGTTGGGGTTGTGGTTACCCCTGTCAGGTGATGCATGCTGAAAAAGCAAATTTTTGGAAACAAAATTGTGCAATTTTGGTATTTTTCAATTAGTTCTACGTGAAGGGCTAGATTGGTATATAGATTTTGCATGGGAGCAGCGGGATACAATGAATACAGTTGTACGTACTTCTAAAGCAGCCAATTCCGAAAATGCGACGGCCATACGTAAAAACTTATGGTCTTAAAATTATAATTTTTTTGAAAGTTATTATTTATTCGAATGTTTCTATCCAGCGCTGTTTTGTTGTTAGGTTGACGTGAACAATTCCTTCACGATTACAGGAAAAATCCTGCTGGAAGTAACAGCAGATTTTCCAACCTGCAAAATCACGAATCCAAATGCGAGTTATTTCCAAAATTGCTCAACACACGGGGTTAGCCTCTTTCAGTCTGTGAAGAAATCTCGGGAACAAAGTGTGTGTCACATTCTAGCGTGTATCTTTGTATCTTACAATTACTTGAAAAAGACATATTTGGCTGTTGTCACAAGATTTGGCAGTTATTTGACGCCCCAATGCAACACTTAGCAAGTAGATTTCACGTTTTCCACACTTGCGAGAAGAACCCACTAACATGTACTGAAAATTAAAGCCACTGTTTCTCCTAATGTACTGTGGATGTATTATTCTCTGTGTGTCTTTAACGAAGGCTTAGGAAGCTCAATTTCGGACCTCATTATAGGTTATGAACGCAGGCTAGCCAAAGTGACCTCGTTTCTCGGGGCCGAGAGAATTAGTTTTGCTAGACATATTCTCAGCAAGGTGAAATACTAGAAATTGCTTTATTTTGCGGTCTCGCAAGTGTATGACAATTACGCAACAGATAAGGACACATTTGACGGCACATGTTTGTTAAAAGATACAGTCAGCATCTTGACCAATCGACCTTGTGGTTGAAAGTAACCTAATTTGAATATACAAAAACTTAGTTCAGCCTTTAACTTTCTTAGTTTTGATGTTATTATTTTGTTTGTCATCGTCTACTGAAAGTGGTTTCACGTGTATCTGACGGCGCTACATTGGGTATTTTGAATTTTCGAACGAAGGTGATAATTGGTGGTCATAGATACTAAGCTCTAACAGTGGGCGGTAGTAGGTTAAATAACGCCTACCTAACAAATCTTGGACTTTGGAGTGCTTCAAAAATTGTATGTAAATATGTTATTATTTGCTTAATTAGCGTTATTTCTCTGTGCCTTATAATAAAAATAAACAGTTTAGTAGAGGCCGAGAACGTTAAAAAAGCTAAGCAAAGGTACCTGAGTCAACACAATGACAGAATATATTTCGATTTTAGGTATATAAATACCGTCAATAATAGTGCTGCAGTTACGGTTTAGTTTGTAGTTAGCAAATTTTGACTCGAGAAGGAAAATTTTTGTTATAAAATTCGCCATGAAATATCCAAAAGACATAGAACTGGAATTTCTATTCCTGCAGACGCCCGGAACTGGAACACCAATTTGGCAGCAACCGTAATTCCGCTTGCTGCTTGGTGTATAGGTAGTATACAGCATGATTGATACCGAATCGTATTTCATAATTATTGTTTGAGTCGTACATAGTAACGTAACGATAGTAAGGTTAATTAAGGCAAATATGTGTACTGTTGTAGTGGTGTTTTAAATAAAAATGTCAAATGTTTTGGGGTCGAACGAAGCGTAGTATTTACCTCATGGCATTCGATATTTGCAATATCTCAGAAATTGGCAGCAAAATTCTGCTAAAACCACATTTTCTATTTTAAATATCAGTGAAAAGATAAAACAACTCTAAATGGAATAATTTTTGAGGTTTCTAGTTCAGTCGCACAATTTAGTTTGTATCCTATGTACTGTGCGTAGTACAGAGATGTATTCGACGTGGTCAACTATCCATACTATGTATAATATTATTATTTTTATAAAATACACAGCACAATATAATATAACTATCTCTGGAGGAACGATTAATTAAATTCGGAGATGAAGAAGCGCTAGGTTCGGAATCGAAGAATTCTCACTAGACCGCAGTATGGTAAAAA
Source organism: Trileptium ribeirensis (assembly GCA_030248225.1). NCBI lineage: Eukaryota > Metazoa > Nematoda > Enoplea > Enoplida > Thoracostomopsidae > Trileptium > Trileptium ribeirensis. The sequence goes on along the minus strand of JASANE010013642.1, from coordinate 25,527 downwards.
AGATGGGCGTCGGTTTATTTTTTTCTCTGTACACTGGACTTCCTTATCGCAACGTAAACCGATATGGACGTACGAGCGCTCATACGAAAGCTACAATCTCTAGATGTGCCTTTTGGAGGTTTTAATTCGTTTCGACACACCCACCTAACACCACAGGGGGTCGAAGGGGGTACATGGGTAAAATGGGCCATTTTTTGGGGTCATTTTTGCTCATAACTCGACAACCCTTGAATCGATTTGAATCATTTTGATATTGAAATATGGGTATATAAATTGTTTTGGTCCGGTCCCTATGGGGCGGGGGGACTTTAGCAAATAAGCAAATTTACAGAATTTTGGTCAAACTTTGTCGAGTTGTAGCTACGTAACCACTCAAGCAATTCGAACGAAATTTGGTGTGTCGATAGAGCTACTGGTGTCAACAGATTTGACGTAGCACCCCTGGGTCAGTTGGTATTTCAGACCAAAGTGGGGCCCGACGCCATGTATAGTCAGCCGTGACATTACCACTTCTAACGGTATATTAATAGATTTGTGGCTCAAACGAAGTTCATATGGGTTTACGTGGGTGCTGATTTCAAATCGTCACTGTATTTAGACGTATCTCTTCGTCTTCGTGTAGAGGTAGTTATATTAATGGGTGAAACAAGGCGAGTGGTGCGAAAGGGACGAGTGTCATGCGGTCTGTAGCAAATTCTGTTTATGTTTTCTGTGCTACAGTGCTTTTGTTATGATTCTTATAATACATAAATTACATAGATGTGTTGTTCACGATTCGTAAGCAGCTCTGAGGTAGAGTTAACCTTCGTAGGGTGCGTATTGGATATCTGACTATCAGTTTTGCTGCATATATGCCTTATTGAAAAGCAGATTAATAAATATTTTTTGGTGAATTACATCTTTGTTTCGTAACAGGAATTTATTTTTTTACTGAGTTGTTCCACTGTATGTTAACGTTACAGTTTCTTATTACTGCGAATTCATATATTTGGCACGTCGCCAAGATTCTAGTTTGTATTATAAATGAGCATATACTGCGGAACTTGCGGCAACAAAAATCATATACCCTGTTTATGCAGCTAAGTAATCATCGCGTTTTGCGCCCTGCCTAAGGAGTGAAGTCGATATGTGTAACAGTGATGATTATCCATTGCTCTTGACACAGTTTTCGTGGGTTTGTTCCAAAAATATCAAGTATGTTAAATGGTCAGCGAGGGCGCATTAAGTTGTGCTTTAAAGACATCATTTCTGCAGTATAACCACGTATCACTAACAAGATTACAAAGTAAGAAATTTCATCCCAGCTATGATTACGTACCAATGTTTTAGTCCGTAGAGTGAGTTTGAGTGTTTCTAGGATCATGTGAACACCTCAAGATATTTGCCGTTGTCATTCCGTGATTAGAAATCGCTAATTCTGGACTAGCAATGTGGTGAATCTAATTTCGTATTTGATTCGTTGCAATATTTCGATTCTACATCAGATATTGCAAAATAGGATGGTTAATGGGGTCATCTTAATTCTAGTGGCTTATAATAAATACGAAACTGTTTTGTACCTGACTGCTTTTGATTTAGCGCATTACGACTCAGTGTACGCTCGTTTACTATTTTCAAGCATTGCACTGTAATTCTAGACCCATATGCCTGCTGCGTTGAATGCCAACATGCAATATATGGAATTTCACAAACATTCCACGTCGAAGATCAATATTGTCCTCGTAGTGTGAGCTTTGTTATAATGTAATTTACGGTGTTAAAATATTATAGTGCTAACTTGTTTATTTGCTGTGAAAGTACATACACCTATATGAGTTTTATGCATTTTCCTTGAAGCCACCGGGTAATTTATATACACTTGGTTCTGAAAGTTCTCCCGGAGAGCCGGATGAGTCATCATCGGAACTCAATAATGATTAATGTTCCGAAATCCGGGGTTCCCGCTGTATGTAAACCTGAAAAATAGCCAAATTAGAAATTTAACTAGAAAACCAGGATAACAGGAAAATTGGATCTAATGACAAGGAAATTGGAAATTGTTGAATATGCGGAACTTCAGTGCTCCCTGCGGTCTGTGTAGCAAAAGTTCCTGGAGCGAAATCGCAATTTGTTTTGCTAGTATTTTGTGCAATAACATCCTGATGTAATTGAGGCGCTTCGCAAAAATTATGAGGTAACGAGCGTTATGTAAATTTGTGTTGAATGTATATTTGCCATAAAATGTATACCTGCCATAAAATTCCGCTTCTAACAGGGAATTCGTCTGTCTCGATAGAGAAAAATGTAATTGTGACATGGAAAGCCGAGGGATCTCAGAAATACGTGTTGCAGTATGAAATCCGAAGGGATTAAGATGCATTGACATTAACCCACAGTTTGTCGAAAGGAACATTTTAAAAGAAAATACTGAGATAAAAGCGGTCGAAAGGAAAAAATCTTGGCAGTCCACGGGGTTAAAATTAAATAAACTGCGGATGAAAATCCAGCGAATGGCCACTGATATATCTGGGTATTGGCGAGCCAAGTTTGAGTCGCCCATCATGGCGTCGGAACACCGGAAAGCGGAAGTTGGTCGATAAAATGGAAACACTTGGAGACGATTGTCAAATTTTGCAAATCATCAAAATAGTAGATGCACGGATCCTTCATCCCTTGGTCGATAAAATGGAAACACTTGGAGACGATTGTCAAATTTTGCAAATCGTCAAAATAGTAGCTGCACGGATCCTTTATCTCTTGGTCGATAAAATGGAAACACTTGGAGACGATTGTCAAATTTTGCAAATCATCTAAATATTAGATGCACTGATCCTTCATCTCTTGGTCGATAAAATGGAAACACTTGGAGACGATTGTCAAATTTTGCAAAACATCAAAATAGTAGCTGCACGGATCCTTCATCTCTTGGTCGATAAAATGGAAACACTTGGAGACGATTGTCAAATTTTGCAAATCATCAAAATAGTAGGTGCACGGATCGTTCATCTCTTGGTCGATAAAATGTAAACGCTTGGAGACGATTGTCAAATTTTGCAAATCATCAAAAAAGTAGCTGCACGGATCCTTCATCTCTTGGTCGATAAAATGGAAACACTTGGAGACGATTGTCAAATTTTGCAAATCATCAAAAAAGTAGCTGCACGGATCCTTCATCTCTTGGTCGATAAAATGGAAACACTTGGAGACGATTGTCAAATTTTGCAAATCATCAAAATAGTAGATACACGGATCCTTCATTTTCCAAATCGAATGTAATGTCTATTTGGTACCGCCCTGGGTACATAATAATTCATTACGTAAGCTACAGGCTAATCACGGTGTACAACCGAAGAAGGGATCGGTCTTCTTATGCCTTGACACATAACACCTGACCTGGTAGGAATTCCATGAAATAACGTAGTGGGCGACACTATAGTATTTTTGTTCTAACCAGATTGTTTCACGGTAGCGAAACAGTTTTTATCGTTAGGAATTTGGCTGCCTTGACACGTTCTACGGGCACTTTTCTTAATAATTTTTCTTTTCTCTTTATCTATTAATTTTATAACGGATTTAGAATGGTCACCCTATCCCTTGGTGGCAGCGGATGAATCATGCATGATTTCGTGGTTTTCGTTTTGAAGCGTTAAGTTATTGCATCTGCGGCTGTGACTGTTTTCAGGTTGCTGAAAACGATGACGTTCTTTTTTGTTCGAACGTATCTGTGACTAATGCGCCTACGTGGAATGGGCGCTGCATCCTTTAACAGGAGAACTTGGGCTTACTTGATACGCGATTCACGAAAATTTCGAGCCAAACGCAAAGGCTGGTGCAACAAACCGTTATAGTTTTTGCTCTGTCATATAACGTATAACCTAATATCGTTGATCTGTAGAAAACTTACGAAAAACCTATAGAAACCATGGAGAGCAGTTTTTCGGGTTGGGCGGGCACCCGGCTAATACCGAGTTTGTAGTAGTACGCCAATGAATGTATACTTAAAACAATTATGGCTGTTTGTGGTTGAATTTTTGTTAAGGCTGCTTTAATTTAAATTTTTGTTAACTTTACTATAAAATTGCATAATGCTCGTTTGCTTGGTTCGTGGTACGTATGTTATTTCTGCGCAATGGAATACCGGGAGTTTGTATAAGGTAACATTCGAAAACATGTAATTGGTGACAATGTCTATTATCTGTGTGGCTAAGTTTTGGCCTATGATAATTTATGGCATGAAATTACTCATGCATAGCTGGCTTTTACAGGCTACCAACCACGTCGGGCGTGACTGCCACTAATTCGGTTTCCTCCAGAACGGATTTGTTACAGTTCTGGCTCAGCCAACTTGGGAAGGGTGCATGAAAATATTGAGGAAATTAAACTGAATATCGCTAGATCCTATCAACTCAAACGTCATCAGTTCCAAAACACATTACAACGCAATATCGAAGACGTGGACAGTGGTGGTGACGTATACATACAACCATATACGTAGTATGGCGAAAGTATCTCGAAACCCTGTATTATGTATTATACCATTTATTTTCTGTGCATTTGAGATATTAATATTCGTTATGTTTATGTATACTTTACAGCGATTTCGTTCTGCAGAAGTTCAAACGAGCGGATGAAGTCGATAAGTATGACTTCACTATTAAAGATATCATTTCTCCAAGTATGTTTTATTGATGTTCATCTAGTCGCATAAATTAACAAAACAAATTATTGTTTTACGCGCTCCTTAGTGAGTGCTACTTTCTTTTGTCGCTTTGGTCGTTAGTTTGAAACTGTTGCATCTGGGATTGGTGAACCATCGACTTTAAAACTGGAGGGGTGGTAACAAATTTCCATAAATTTTCTGAGCGCCGTTTGTAGCCCATAAGTTTGCGTGTCTTTGAAAAGTTGATGTACACAGAAATTTTCTGGGTGCTGGTTGCAGTGGTCCCCAGTATTTTTGAAAATTTGTGAGTTACAATAAATTGTATGCACTCAATGATTTTATAGGTGCAATCAAGACAATAATCTTAATTTTTCTGAGACAAATTCTGTCCTCCACTTCACTTATAAAGTGGACCATATCTATTATTGAATTTCAGTGTTTCGTAGATTTAACGAAAGGCATTCTTACACATAATAGGCACATAAACCAGATATTTTTTCAACTGATTTTCATGATAAAATTGAATAACTCACAAAGCGAAGTGAAACGGAACAAGTGTGGCCACATTGAGCTTTGTGACCATTTCGACGTTCCAAATTCAGTTCCTGGAGCGCTGTTACTTTTCTGCGGTAGCAATAATATACTGGCAACGCTACGGTCATTTTAATCATCGAACAATATTCTTTAGTTCTTCCTCCTAAGACCAAAAAGAAAACTTTTGAAATTTATAATTCACTACTTTTACGAAAAATTATTATTTGAAGAGTGATTTTTACGCAGTAGGACTCTAGCACATGCCTTATTTAATGTATTCCATCCAAGTACAATAGCTTTGTTGTATTCAGAAACTCCGAAAACCTATAGATAGCTTCTAATAACCTACATACATTTGTATTGAAAATATGACAAAGTTTGACTTTTTGTTGCCAAAATTTGCTACTGCACCCTCATACAATATGGGATTAAAACAATGGAACCAGAACGTTTAACGCGACAAATAACCCTATAAACCTAACGTTCAGTCCCAATAATTAATGTAAAAATTTTGCAAATTTCACTTTTTTGGGATAGTTCTTTGACTGATGCTCGCACCTATAAAACGGCAGCTCTGACAAAAATGCACAACAGTTAAGTTATAGTGTAGCGAAGCAAGTCCTAATAGGTATAAAATTCTTCAACTTTTCCAACGATGACCTAGTGTAATGGTAGCACTCAGAACGTAGGACTTCAATTACTACACAAATAAAATAAGCACCTAACTAAATATTACTAAAATAGACAGTAGTACGGCAATAAAGTAATGAATTGTTTGAATTGACAAGGTGGATCTAAGGATCCAAATAATAAATTAATATTAATACTCGAACAAACATTATGAACCACAAGGTGGATCCGTCGATCCGGCCTAAGCTTTGACTTAAGCTTAGTTCAACCTAGTGAATAAAATTTATCGGAGCACCCCTCTGCTCTCAATAAAAAATTTCGGAGCAGCCCGTCTGCTCTCAATAAACCCCAAATTTTTCTTAAACTCGGAATCAGCGCTATGTCTTAGCTTTATGTAACTACTGCCTAGCTAGAACAGTGTTAGATAACAAGGTGCCGTGTGGCAGTTAAGCTAAGAAAAGATAATTAAAGTGGCTACTTACTCTGAGATCTCCGATCGCGACTGACTCTGCCAACTAACAGCTGCACTAACTCTGCAGTCGGTGGCAGCACCTGCCTCCGCGAACTAAGGCAGCAACTGCCTCTCTGATCGGGCTAAAACCTTAGCTTAAACACGCCAAAATTCAGGCCAGCGAGGCCTAGAACACAAGTTCTAGGAATTCCCATGTGAAATATTGCAAAGCTTCTAAAATAATTTTTGAAGCCTACAACGCACAATAATGCTACGTGTTTGTTATTTCTAGCGCTCTTTCGCCTCCATATAATATTTTATTTGCAGTATGGTTGCTTCCAGACTTTAACAGCACAAAAAAGATGTTTTAAGTTAATTACTAAACAATCAAAAAAATTACTGAAATCATATAATAATTTTTTTTAAATTTGTACAAAATTTGACATTTCGAATATGACTGAATAACTTTATAGTTTTCACAAGAAAACGTTGGACAATTTATTTTTAGTCCTACTGAAAGGACATTTTGTAGGCCAAACAATTCAGTCATAACAAAATTTTAACAAACTACAACACCTAGCAACGATATCTATAAAAATCAGAAATTTCTTTATTACACAATGGTACGTGTAAAAATTGCGGAATTTTGCACTCGCAAGGTGTAAACGGTATGGCGTAAACAGATAGCCAATAGTAGTTTTCACCCAAAAATTTTAGAAGCACCCACGTTTATAGAGCTCAAACAAAATGTGCGAACATGCTCACGTTTTCCTATTTGGAGCAATATAGCCAATCTATGGAATACAGTAACTTGGAATCTATTATCACAGCAAAAACCGTCGTAAACAGAAATATTCTAACTCAATAACTTGAACTTATTTAACAATTATATACTATTCGTATAAATCATTAATCGCTTATGTGTACATCCATACGGGAGGAAAGCAAAAATTTCAAGAGGTGGCTTAAGCTTCGGCTTAGGCAACATAAAACCACAAGCACACTATTGTATAATTTTAAGCACAAAATTCTGGCGTAGTTTTTTGAAAGACTAGGCTGTTAACAATGATCTTTGACCATGATATTAGAGGAACAAACTTACTTATACAACTACAGATAGAAATAAAAGCAAATGGTTTGCGAATTTCGATTAGCAATTGAACATTATACTAAAGTCTCGCAAATTGTTTGAAGAAATGTTTGCTTTTATTTCTGTCTTTATAACTGTTATAATATCCGAGCAGGATTTTGAGCATTTCTTCACGTTTTTTATATTTCCGATATAATATTGTTAAGTTTAGTACAAAATCTGGTCTGTTAGTTTGGTTTTAATTATCGCACATTTTTGTGCGAAATTGGTATTGTTTCCACATTGATCGAAACTGAAGACAAAATTGAAAAAAGTGCAATTCAAATCGATAATACACTTATTTGCACACTTCTCTAAGGAAACGATGCAAGAATAAACAACAGAAAATTGTCAGCAAATCTATAATAATTACATTTTTACAAGTTCATGATCGCAACTTTTAAACCAAACGCCGCCCGTCTTGTGGGGTGTTTTATGATTTAACGCCAATTATAATTTTTTCTAAACCACAGGCCTCGAGGTTACTATATTTAAATTTTCTAGCCTTGTGATCCTCTTTCTGTTTTAGCGGCGATCTAATTTTTAAACTGTTAACATGTTGTTTGTCAGATTTGGAAGATTTAAATATTGAACCTGCAGTAAGAATAACAGGGAGCTCGAAAATTTTTGACGCCTAGTTTTGGGTTCCTCAACGTGGAAGAACAGGCCCCCTTGGAACCACGGGTGTCGGGACGAAACGGAGCGACACACTCTATGCATAATGTGCAGTTGCAATCGCGGATTTTTCAAATACGTTGTGTTTTTATTATGTCCGTATTGTACTTTCATGTAAATGATAAATATTGAGTGGTATTTTTGCATTGTTTTAGATAAAAAGCGGTCCGTATATTTCCTAACAAAGTTGATGAACCTCATTATTTTCATGGAAAATCATTCGTCCAAAGCTGCTGCACCGCTGTTAGCTAAAATGGTTTGTGATTGCATTCATGTCCTTTGTAATAATATATCTATAATCTGACGACTCCGAAATTACTTTCTACGTAGCTACTACAGAGCGGGGATGATAGGCTTCTGATAAACAAGCCGGGAGATATTAGAAATAGTGGAAGTATAGCAAGGACGCAGTCAAAGCTAATGTTATACCAAGTGAAATTTTAGTTTTATAACATGTAACAGCACTTGAATTAACGTTATAAAACTTGTGGATTAAAAATATCAATAAAGTGGATTTGATTTACACAGTCATGTTCATTCAATGTCAAAAATTTTACAGTCCCAGCCTGAAATAGGTGCAATAAATATCACATTCGATCGAAACATCGTCTAATTGAAAAGTGTTTTTCTTGTGGAATCTATAAAGCTTTTAGGTTCCACTCAAACTCCTAAAATTTTTACATGGAGCACTATCGTGAATTAAAAAGCCAGCATCAGTCCATGTAATCATTCGCAATCTGGACAGCACTAAAAGCAGTCGCTGATTTTAATTTTGGCGTAATTTATTTTAAACTTAAACTATCATAAATTTCGTTGCCGTTCATGTATATCCATTTGTATAAAGATTGTGGACAAGCGTATAAATTTGTAGATATTTCTCAACCGGGGTGTAGTGGCTCGGCCTCTGGAAGCCCTTCGGGACACCCAGAGCTATGCGAATGCGGAGGAGAGGGCAAGAAAAGTATCAAAACTACAACTGTAGAATTTTATAGCGACCCTGGGCAGTACGAAATTTATGGGGATTTAGTCAGGTGAGTCTGCAAGAGTTCCAAGTTCAGCAAGATGTGAGCCTGGTTTGGCGTGAGCGCCTCATAGTGCCCCAGTAGCGAGAACACGGGCATTATTACGTTACCATGGAATGCAGAATAGTGCATGTAATATTTAACTTTGAGCCAATGAACTATATTGAATTATTCCATGACAATATACGTCGGTTGGTAAACTTTACACTAGAGTACCGCGGCTAACGGTTGACATTTATTGTTTTCGTTATAATTTACTATTTATATAAAACGATATATTTTGTCGTAGGACGAAGACAAGGATGCGATGGATCAGCTCCGCGAAGAAATAAAATGTCTAGCTCGTCAGAATGAAGCTTTGGAAAAGGATGCGGAAGAACGGGCTATTATTGCAACAGAGGTATAAGTGTTATTATTATAAAAAATGAAGGAATGGAAGTTGCGGTCATTCGTCAGTGTCATAGCCGTTGATTACTGTACTTTTTGTGGGTACATACAGTACTTGCCACAATTGACTGCTGCTCGCTCGTTTGCAAACCTCCAAATTCAGATATTCATGTATGTATGTAATAGTATACAAAAAAATTATAGAGATATATAATTTAAGAGAATAAAGATATATATAGATATATGAAGGAGAGTAGGTGGTTGCTCTATCCCATGAGGCGTGGGACCACCCTCCCTTTAGGCAGGTGACCTGACCCCGCTCACCCTATCGTCGCAGGAACCCCTTCACCCCCACGCGGTGCCGGCTATTCCTTGATACATCGGAATTTAAGAAGATGTATATATTACTGCGGAAAAACATACTGGCGCCGAATATAATATGTCAACAAAAAAACCAAGTCATATTAAACGAAGAATTAGCAAACTAAGTTAATATTAAAAATATATACAAATACATAACAACAAAGTTTATTAAAATATAAACATAAGTTCGTATTCGAACATAAACACTAAAAAAATTTAACGGCAGTATGTAATATATATATTTAGAAAAGTACTGACGTCTCAAGGGGCATGCGAACTGATTTATTAAGGTGGCATGGGGTGTGGTCATTGATAACCTAGTGCTACTGCCAATCCACCGGTCTGGAATTGTAAACATTTATATTTGTAAGCTAATGTCGATTTATATGGCTGAGTCTAAAAACACATCGATACAAGTGGCCCCCATTTCAAAACTACAGTACTCGCCAAAAATGACCGTCGTATTTCGAGCGAGCGAGTGGCTCGCTCGAGATTTCGCAACTATTTAAATTAATAGAAAATTCTATTTTTAGAACAAATTTATTTCGAGCGAGTGTCGAGCGAGCGACAGTCATTTTTGGCGGGTACTGTATAGTTAGTTTGGCCGACATTTATTCAACACATTGAATATGAATGTTACTCCGTCAATAATGCTAACACATACAAAACAGTGTCTACATGTATTATATATTGCGATAAAGTAATATGGAAGCAGTCAAGTTACGAATACTAACTGCATATGAGTGGTCGTTGTTCGCTCGCTGCTCGCTCGTGGCAGAATTTTTAATTTAAAAAAACTGCTCGCTGCTCGCTCGTATGGCGACAGTCAATTGTGACGAGTACTGTACAGCAAGTACTCGAAATTGTTTTAAGTCGTAGGCAGATTGCAGTTGACAAGTTCCAGATTATATAGTAAAATCCGCGAATCGGATTACATATCTTATCTTAACTGTAAACTTTATAGCTCATTTGTAACCTCCATAAACTTTGGCAGATTTGATATCAACGCAAAGCATCAACAATTTAACCCTATAGCATCTTGAGAATAACTCCGTAGCTCAATTTTTACTACAAAGTAATTTTTTTCTTAGTAGCCTTGTTGGAAACTCAAAAACTATTGCAGTGCGCCGTATAAGCCTTGCTGGTTAGCTAGATGTTATAGCATAATGTTTTCGCTGGGCTTGTAATCTACAGATGCATTGTCCATAGACATAGGAGAGGGACGGTTGGACTTTTAGTAACACGGTTTTTATAAATTGGAGGTGAAAGGCGCTGACATTTTTCAATTGCCTGTGGAATACACCAGGACCCCGGTCCGTGCCCTCTGGTGAAGTTTTGGGCTTTTCCGATTAGGTGGCACTGGGAGTAATTATTTGTCCGCGACGGTAACAACACATCCAACTGACACAAACATTGAGAGGTTTTATTTAAATCTTTTTGCATTTAAAAATTCGTTTAAAATGAGTGAAGAGATTTGTTTAAAAGTTGATTAACTACAATAGATACTTTTGCAATGGTGCTAGACTATCATGATAAACATATTTTTGTGCTATTCGTTGGAACACTGTATTTAGAGATTTTTAAAGTTCGAAACGCCGGGTTAAACCGGGATGCCCCTTTTCATACTGCCATGCAAACTGCTACTCCTTTGACAAAACATTCAGCGAATTGAAAAACACTACCACTACCAAGAGTAATATCATAGGTTAAGAAGCAGTTTGGGAGTCTCGTTCAAATTTTGCTTCGATCGTGCAGGTAAGCAATCCAGGGATATGTGACATGTCCGCTCGGGTTTAAATATTTTCACTACCCGCGTCGCCGTATGAAACTTGGGTTAGCCGTATGAACTAGCCGCGGGTTACGCAAAAATATTGTCTATTTTTAGGTTTGTTAAAGAACGGTTATCTGCTTGTCAGATATTCTGACACTACACTAAGTTTTAATCGATCTGTTTTGATAGAAGACAATACTCAAATAGTTCTTGTGTTTACTAAAATAAAACATTATTAAGTATTTGCTATTAAAATATATTTTAGAGTTAATAATTTACATTTATTTGAACAGTTTTATTCTTTTATTTATTGCATTTGTTTACGCGTGCAGAATTTCTGCATCTGAAGAGACTGTAGCGTGTCGGGACGGGTCTGCAAATTTGGAGCTGATATGGTATCGAACTCCCTTCAAATTTCGACAAGGCATTCTACTAAATGCCTTTATCAGTTTTTTAGCTATCAAGAATTCTTTTTGTACGAATTTTCCAAACTTAACTAACCCTGAATTGTTGAATCTTCAGAATTTGGACCGTAACAGAATTGAACTGTGCGTGTAGCTTTCGGTTTGTGCTGCTCTAATGATTTTCTACCCAAACTCTTACAAATAGGAATTAGAAACCCAGTGTTTTTGACTTTGGTGCCCCATGAGATTGTTCATAATGGGCACGTTTTAGCGATTGCTACAAGCGACAAAGAAGTGGTATTTTGTATTGTATTACTCCAAACACAAACACTATAAGATTCAACCGTGAAAAATGACACTTAAAAGCTTAATGTTGTTTCTAAGCGCTACATCACCACAACAAGAAAACACAGCCTTGCCATTCTAATTGCAAGATTTTGAATAAGTCTTTCTTGAAAGCTCTGAATCGTAAATTTCAAAAGTTCTTTTATTTTTGATCGTAATTGGAAAAAGTTATAAAGAGTCTTATGCTTTTGAGATGTGCTGAAATCTGCCTTTGGTGAATTGCTGGTTTATTATTTCCTTGGACTCTAAAAATTCACTTTGTAACTCCATAAATCAATGGTCATAGCATAGCAGTAATCGCTACCGCTGCGCCAGTGACTAATTAAGGTTTAATAGTGTAATTTTAAGTACAAATTATCAGGTTAAGTATTATCACGTCAGTGTAAATCTTTTGCGCAGTAAAACAAACATTTTCTCATCCATTTTTTGGCACTTTCACGTGTAGGGAGTTTATGCTTATTATGCGCGGCTAAAGTTTGGATGACCCACTGACTTCTCTATTTTGCAATACCCTACGTGGAACCCACATCCATTGTTAAGAAAGATAAGAAAAATAAGAAATTTGATTTAGTTCAATGCTATCTCAGACTTAGTGATTTCCAATCAGGTAATACCAGTCTAGGAATATAATAGTGCATAGCTTCTAAATAGCATTCGTCTCTGTTCTCGAATAATCTAACGTAGCTGTCCTATTGTATAGCAGTTATTGTTTGCGAACAAACCTCTTTTAACTAAAATCCGACAAAACTTATTTCGCTAACAGAGAATACTTTTTCGATTGACTAAAAACTGATCGGTAACTCAAGGTTTTGTAATACAACAAAAAAGTAAGGCCAGAGGGGTCATCCTGAGTTTAGCCACGCATTAGTATAAACTAATAATGACGATGTTTACTCCTACAGCTTCGAAAAGAACTGGATCAAGTGTCAGCAACGCTGGGAAAGAAAACAACGGAATTGGTATGTTCAGTGTAAATTTTGCAAATCCTTTAAATCTTTACTGTCGCTTAGCGAGCGGATTGAATTATTACGTCATCAGAGAAAGGTTGGAATATCTTAAACAGATGCAAAGGATCGAATCCAAATGGCCAACTGTCATTGGTGCCAATAGGCGTACACCGAGAATCGAAACCAGTGCTTCAAGTCGATGGTGATAACGATGTACACTGTTAGCTACCGCTGCTCGTTCCCAACTTGGTTGGAAGAAAATACATTTTGCTCCTAAATTTGCTTGCTCGCTCGTAAGCCGACAGTGATTTGTAGCGAGTGCTGTGGATTGTATTTTGCGCAGCGATTATAATCGATTTGTATAAAGTTGTGATTTTACTGCTTGCCTTTAAAGCTCTGAAATATTGTTGCTGGAAATGTTTTGTGCTTCCATATAAATATGAGCTCTTATATTAGATTCGCCAAACCACCTCAATTATTATGAAAGATGTCAATAATGCCGTACATATTATTTGATTTTTATTGACCTTACCGTTAAACAAATTTTAGCAATAGATCATTTTAATGGTTAATTTATGATTTTAATGTCAGTGAGGTATAACAGATGACAGATATTCCGATGGCTATGTATCAACATCTGGGCTCTCCAAATTGGGGGGCTGGCATTTTTCGGTGCCACCTGGTTCAGAACAGGTGCCCGCGGTTCGTGCGCCGTAGCAAAATTTTGGGCTCACCCCGGTTCATCGCTATCATTATTGCGCCACAAAACCATATAAGCCCGCCGTTCACCCTGAACCTGAACAACGAAATATATTTTCATACTAATGCAGGCACATGCAAAAATTGGAGCCCTTTCTGACCCACTAAGATTTACTGACGGAAGGAGACAAATTGAGAAAGGTTATATAAAAATGTAAACGCAACAAATAACTATACTGAAAAAAGAAAATTCATTTTTCTGACGGATGCATTCACCCATGTCCCCCTCTGGGTTACGGCATTTGATGTAGCTAATAGTCAGGCCCAAGTCAGACCGCTGAAAATTGGAATAAGCACTCCGATCTGTGAGAGCTATAATTACACACTTCGACAAGACATATAGAGTTTCTATTGGATTTTTATGGAACTTTAGAAGAACTAGGAGCGCCGAAGGAGAAGGATTTCCATATTGTCGAATAAATTACCGAATGATCAACGAATAAAGAAAGATACATTTAAACAAACGGAATTTGAAATAGACTGGATGTGTGCGTAGCTTAATTATTATAAATTCAAGACTTTTGCCCAAACATGCCAGTAGCCGGTACGGGTTTATCACCTCGTGAAGTCAGGGCTACCCGGGGAGAGGGTGCTAGCAGAGATAACCCCCTAGTGACGTGCTTCCCGCGTTTCCTCAGAATATGCGGTCAACGGATGCTCGCAAAATGCACAAAAGCGAGCTTTATAAACAGCTTAGTTCGCCGATCACATCTTATACTAATTGAAGGGAATCCTATAAGTTGGTCGCAGTACCCCGACCGTCCCCGTCAGCGCGATGGGCATAACCACAAACTTCTTCACGAGGGATACCACGTTTGCTAAGGTGAATGGGGGCACATGTAAAATCCATCTCATGCCACATGCAAAACCATATACCTTCTCAGCCATCCTTGACGGGTGCATGGATAGTAGTACGGCGGGCACGCCCCCCCGTGCCCCCTTGGCTAAGCCCCCCCTGACAGGACACAGCTAATTTGGCAAGAGGCGACCCATCAGCGTATATGGTAGTCCTTAATCAAAGCAATAGTACTGAGAACTGTAATAAAAGTAATACTAATGTAAACAATGGAAACATAAAAAACTAACACAGGGTAGTGCAAAATAGGACAGCGAAAGAATTGAAATCAAAGTAATCAATATTAGGTAACAAAATAAAATAATACAAGAAGTTAACGCATCGCATACGTACAACTACTTGCATGTCTGCATGATTCGATTCGCTTCAAGTTTTTAGGAGTAAATAAGAGCTTTTAAGAGCCGAAAAGAGCTTTTAAGAGCCAAAAAGAGCTTTTAAGAGCCGAGCTTCGTATGTTAGGCTCGCTCTTAATTATAAATTGTCAGGCTCGGCTCGGCTCTTTCTCTTTTCGTGAAATTCAGGCTCGGCTCTTCGGAAACCAAGGCAGGCTCGGCTCTAGAGCCGAGCCGGGCCAAGAGCCCAAATTCTCACCTCTACAAAATAGTGCGAGCAGTGCTCTAACTAGTTTCGACCAGCGAGCGAGGGGTGGTTATTTCTAGCGGGTACTGTATGTAAGTAACTTTTCACTAATTTGTTGGAATGTATTCAAATTCGCTTTAAGTTGAAGATGTTTATTTGCTGAATAAACGAGCACTTTTATGCTATAAATATGTTTTATTTCCATGTTTTCATTATGCTGCCTAAAGTACAGTCGTAGCCAAAAGTAAGTGCAATTAAAAACTGTCGAAATCGCATTCGATCGAAATTTATCGAAGTTTCCTTTAATCGAAAAATAATCTAAATTTTACTTTTGAAATTTATCTAACTGTGCCAAACTATCGAAAACCATTGAGCTCGAAATTGACTGTAATTTCGTTTAATAGATATCGATTGAAATTTCGTGTAATTGAAATCGATCGATTATTTTGTACTTAATTCTGGCGGTGACTGTATACATAGCTAGCGGCTGCAAATATAATGTTCAATAAAATTTTGATCGATGTTGTCCAAATGAAATTCCGATCGATGAATGATATTATTCCATTGTTTATTAAATTGTAGATTTTTTCACCATTACCCAATTCTGTCGTTTTTCCAACTCATACATATCTCCTATTCTGTTGGTAGCCGGGCTCAGTCGTTGTAATTCCGCTGACAATGCTAGTATGGGAACTTTGAGGCTGTTGTTTGTAATTTTCGTCGTCATCGCTTGCAACAATCTCACCACCACCGGATAGTTTTGAATAGCTGCACGAACTGGACGTGGAAGCTGATGATAAATGGCGTTTTCCGCCTGCACCATCACCGTCACTGCTGTATTTCGCCGATCTTACTATAACGCCAGCAACTGATTCGCGACAGCTATCATTATTATTTCTGGCTTCCCACGATTTTGTAGTAGTGGTGGTAGTCGTCGCACCAACGCGACGCGCTTTGCGATCACGCCGAAGCCGCTTTGCAGCCGAGCATAAATGCCAGTAGTAGTGCCAAACGGTTATATTCAAATAGCAATTCAAACTACCACCAGTTAGATATACCGAGAGCATGACGAGGGTTTTAGCTGAAAACTTACAACACAAATATTATTTTGATTCATTCTTTTCCATTTCACATGATTGAATTAGCCATGGTTTCGTCGCTTGTTGATTGAACGAGCAGTGGTCACTGTGTGACGAGTATACTTCTTACGCGATACTCATATTTCGACTGATATACGTATGTATGTACATAGCTTGTTATACCACAGTAGAAATGAAATGTGTTGTATGCTGCTAAAATGTCGTATTTCGAAAAAGTATTGGCAGGCATTTTTTGTTATTTATTCTATATACATGTGGTGAGTTACTAGTTGCTATATGCTTATCGTGACATCTGAAGTAAGCGTTTCACAGAAACATATTATCTGAATTGTTTATTTTTTGTACAGTACGCGTCAGAAATGACCGCTGCTCGAAACATGTTGCAGCAGAATTGCTGGCTCGATATTTGCTCGCCTGAAAGGCCTGACAGTCATGGTGCATACGTGTGTATATCTGTAGTACAAAATTGTTTTTTTTTGTAAAAAGCAGCCATGTGGCGAATGCTGTATACACTAAATTTATATTGCTTGTTGAGTATTAAATGAAGAATTCTTACTTTTTATGTGGTGAAATTTGGTACTACCAATTTGTGGATTTTTTGTTGAAGCATCAATAACTCAATTTAATTTGCAATGTATTTGAAGCTCCCTGTTTGGAGAAACCAGAATATTATTCTTGAATTTTGGTCGTCGATATGTTAGCTTACTAATGTTTAAATATTACCTGCAAAGACAATCTTTTCGTCGACATTAGGATTTTAGAAAATAGCTGCAAACACTTGCAGTCACGCACAGTGCATAAAACGAACAAATAACGCAAACGAACCTTAAATCTAAGTAAACGTTGTCGTGTTTATCAATGAATGATTTAGCGTTCGTTCGTCTCTGTATTTATGGTACCGAAAACCCTCTATGTACGCAATTTTTGATGCCATGTACCGCACTACTGAAAATTATTGACTATATTGTGGAAATATCAACCCTAAGCCTATGAAAAGGCATGAAATGTGTACGCTGGGCTCTAGATAGCCAAATCATTGCATTCCGCATTTAGTTATACCTATATAGTAGACCATTCTTGATGCCGGCTCTGACATAATCAGACAAATAAAACGCATACAATTTTGTAAATGGGGTTCATCGACGGTAAAACCCTTGAAGCCCCATGAAAATGTATAATATAGTCAAGTCGGACTCTAGATAGCAAAACCATAGTGTTCAGCGTGCTTGGTTAACCTTATAGGCATTCATTGTAGGTTAAAAACACGTAATAATATGGCGAAATTCACTATTTCTGGCAAAGAGTCGACAAACCATATTTATTCTGACAGCGGCCCAGGGTTGGAAGTTGTGGCTCTCGATGAGCTGGTCCTGTGTCGCGAGATAAGGCCAGCGAAACACTGATACCCGTATTGCCTTTACAATGATATTTTACGATAGTTTGACCCGGAAGATGGGGTCCGAGTAGTTCGGGTCTAACAAAAAGGGCATATCGTCGTCACTTTTGCTATCGAACGTAAAAATTTGTGGAAATCAGTCCATCCGCAAATGAGTCATGAATGACACCGGCAAACAAAAAAGAAATTTTCACGATTTTCCCCTTGCGCCCTCACTGGAAACCCCGTTCGCTTAGCTCGCTCCGTTTCAATTATATACCGCAGCTAACAAATAAAAATGTATGGAGCACGGACCGACTTACGCGTTGATTCTCCAAAGAGCGCAAGAAAAATTTGCCGCAGTGCTGCTAGCGACAAAATGATAAGCCCGAGTACGTAGATATTTTGTATCAAAAGCATTGGATACATCAGCCATGGCTTAGGCGTTTGACATTGCACAGCAATGAACATAATTGCAATGGCTGCTGCGTGTTGAAAGCACCAGGCGGCACGCATGTATCCACCGTCGAGATAATTTGCAATACATTCGTTGATTCCTGTTAACACATTATTATATCTATATTTATGTATATATTATTAACAAAGATTGTGTGTGATTGCTGTTCCTCAGCTAGCCTTTCTACTAACTCAAAAAGTTCCCATGGGGCCTTCATGTACATTCTCGGAGTAATATCTGTATTTATTGAGCGGAGCTCGGCGACGCCGCGCGAAGCGTTTTATTTTCTGTCTGGGAGTAAAAAGGTCGATGTCCGTCCGTTCGTTCGGTCCGACGGATCTCAAGAACCACTGAACGGATTTTAAAAAACTTTTTTTTTGTTTGAAAGCCTATCATGTCAGAGTGTGCACCTGATATTTGGGATTAAAAAATTTTGGGTGGTTAATTAGTAATTAGCTAATTAGTTAATTTTATGCAGCTAAAATAGAGAATTTTGCAATATTTGTGTTATTTATTGAAATAGAATCGTTTCGACCAAACCATCATAGTGTTTTTGGGTCGAAGAATTCAAATATAATATTTTTACCAATGATAAAGCCCTATGCCCTATGCAGTGTTGTAGTTACAAGAACATAAAATTGAGTACATTCGTAATGCCACAGCCCGAGCTCCGCTCACAAACGTAGTTCCACTACCGACTAGTGTATATATTATTAACAAAGATTGTGTGTGATTGCTGTTCCTCAGCTAGCCTTTCCACTAACTCATAAAGTTCCCATGGGGCCTTCATGTTCATTCTCGGAGTAATATTTATATTTATGTATATATTATTAACAGATTGTGTGTGATTGCTGTTCCTCATCTACCTTTTCCACTGACCCAAAAAGTTCCCTTGGGTCGTCTAAGTTCATTCTCGGAGTAATATCTCAAAAAGGAATATCATTTTTTCTACAATGTAATAAAATTTAAAATCCTACTCTTTTGTTATGTTATTTGATGCGTTTTCCCGCCCGACCGACAAACGTGTCAGCCCGACCCGACAAACGTGTCAGCCCGACCCGACAAACGTGTCAGCCCGACCCGACCCGGCTTTGTTTCTTTTCTAAATCACACATAATATATATTATTACAACATCTAAGGCAAGCATGGTTCAATGGGAGTCTTCTTTTGCATAGGTTATTTTATCGCTGTGCCTATTTTTCTGTTAATAGTAATGAAATTTGATGTCGCTACTAGACCAAAAATAATTTTTATAAATATATAATATGGGATGCGACTTTGTGAATATCTAATTACGATTATCTGTTCAGTTGTTTTATTGAACTGATTCAGGTTGAATTTGGCAAACCTTCAGAAACTTCGGTGCCTATTAAACGCTACAACACAAAGATAAATACATAGAACGTAACTATATATAGCAGCGGTCATGTGACCCCGTATGTTTTGCTGGAAATCCAACGGTGTAAGCGAAGCATCTAGTTACCGTTGGATTTACCCTAGATAATACCAAACTTTGATTCTATTTTTTGCCCGGCTTTAAAGTAGCAATGTTAGTTTATCGTCAATGTACAGAAAATACTTATTAAACGCTAAGCGAATGGTATCAGCGATGAATCTAGTTTTTAGTAAACTTCGTTATTGACTATGTTTGGGTTATCGGACACTTCGTCCCCTCGCCATATCGAAACCAAGCTATTATTGCAAACATTAACTCAGCCTCTTTTAAAACTTGGAAGCTCCAAATATTCTTGGAGGTGGGTTATGGGTTTCTGCGTGTAAATTATCAATTTCAGTAATCTTATACGTCGTATTGCTTGCGTCGTGTTATAGAACTGATTGATCAATATAGCAGTAGCAGCCTCATCTAGTGACCCATATAGTGCGGGCATCTTCGTGTCAAAAAGAACTACACTCTTACATTTACAAAATCTGAGTTCGTTCAAACTAGCGTGTCAGCATTGTGCTGCTCGCTGGATTCCAATGTTAATTTTTGTTGCAAATTATTCCTCATTTGACAATGCTCGGATGTGCGAAAAAGTTGGTTCTGCTGTACATGATGTCATCGTCTGTCTGGCAAGGCAATTAATCGTCTTTGACGTCCCCATATGTCACACAGAGAAAAAGTTCCCTGAGTTAAGCGTGCTTTGTTCGCGAATACCAAAATCTTAACTATAGGATCGATTTGTGACATCACTTTTGCATTAAATTTGTTCCCAAACACTTAACAATCCAAATGCAAATAGGCATTCCGGAACCAAATTTGTACAAATTGAAAATCCCCAACATTCTATTCAATCACACAGTATAATTTCTGGCACCTGGATACGATTTTGTCAACTTTCGGTTAGCGAAAATCCAAAGGACATTCAGCTCCGCAACAATGGATGTGATTCAATGACGTTTACTGCAAAACAGAATGACTGGTAAGGTCGCCTAAAGTTTATTCAAGTATTAGATTACCAAAATTATACCTGGGGTTTCCACGGTTCGAAACTGCAGGGAACAGGAAATACCTGGGGGTGACTCTCCCAACTGATTTGGGGTCCGCGTTGAACCTTAAAATTACTGTAGCCTTCAGAAAACATCAAAAATGTGTAATTTGACAACTGAGTGTAACTATGCTTGCTTAAGGAAATTTTTTTTGGAATTTAGCCTCGCATGGAAAAATTTGGGGATTTTTTAGCCAAAATAAGGAACAATAGGCACATTTTTACCCAGTCCGACAAAATTCGGTTATTTTAGTTGGAAAAGCAAGGACCTGAGGGCATGAACTGGGGGAGGCCAAAATTTACCTGGGGGCATGAACTGCGGAACTTTTTGGGTGGACGAAAATACCTGGACCCATATAGGGAGAAGCTGTGCCGATTGGAGTCTAAAAAATGCCTGCCATACAAAAATTTTGTGTGCGTAGTTTTTTGATCCCTAAGCATATAACTATCGAAACGACATGTGCCGCTTTCTGTGACCCGGGTACATTGTTTTCCCTATAAACTGGCGGTACAGTCTAACATTAATAATAATTCTTTGACATATGTCAAACGACTTTCATAGCAGCTTGACTAGTATGTGAAACTTTAGATATTCAACCACAATGTTGAGTGTTTTAAAACAAAAAATGATATGTGTACAAAAACAGTAAAATTCCTACCAATAAGTTCATTGAACAACCCGACGTCGAATATTATAATATCAGACTCAACCCAAAAGTCGTACGGTCGCGAACTGTTGTGAACGACGCCGAAGGCGCAGACCAGGATTCGACCCGCTGTTGCGTACGAATACACGTGTTGTACAAGCGACAGCGCGATTACGATGAGCTGAAACGTGCCTGAAATTATTGTAACTTTGCATTAGGTGCAGTATATACTCACAAAAAATACTTATGCTTAATATATTAAGAATAGCGTTATGCTTATTCAAAACCCAGCATAATTATGCTTCATTTTAAGCATAACTATGCTTAATATTAAGCTTTATTATTAATGTTAAGTGATGTATTCCAGGACCGGTCACGACCGGTGGTAATTTTACTGACTACAACTGTATATTGACTGAAACTTTTTTCAAAGATTGAATATGGTATTCAGAGTTGCTCTGTAAAACTCTTTAAAACCTGTCAGGGCCGCTGTTAATTTTTCTGACCACAACTGTATATTCACGGCAGTTTTTTTTTCAAAATTAAATCTGGTATTCAGAGTTGCTCTGTAAAACTCCTTAAGATGTGTTACGATAATATTTCTTTAAACATGATGTTAGTCAAAACTGCCTTTCATTGTTGCACTAAAATTTTATGTTTGTTAGCTTAAAACGGATTTTTGATTTCAGTCCGAACGGTGAACCAGTTCGCACCGAAAAATTTGCTCGGGTTGCATCGTTAACATCAAGCGGTCATGATAATTTCTTATTAAGAATAGTTTCTCAACATCTATTTCTCGGTGCGATGTACGTCTTTAGAGTTGTTGTAGAAAAGCTGCAACACAAATACAGGGGTCGGGTCTTTTCGTTTAGCCCCCCCCCCCTCAGCCCGAATTTGGTCAATTTTGAAAATATAGAGTTGATTTTGGTATCAATCGATGAGCGGTTCAGAAAATGCTCATTTTACCCACATCCCTAAAAAATTTTTTTATGAGGTCCATGGGAACCCAAAATTTTTTTCTTCGGCATATGGTCATGTTGGGTACCGTTCGACTCGGTTTGATGAGAGGGTTTTACTGGTGTGTATTTTATTGAAATTTACGCTACCTTTAGTAAGTTATGAGGGGCCAAGTAACCCTGAAGAATAAAATCTAGTTTGGAATCAATTTAGCGTAATGTATTATTAACTGTATTTCAAATATGGACAAATTGCAACACTTGTACCGTTGGGCGTGGAGTCGTGGGAAACCGCGAGTCACACGACGGTAAACAATACGTTGACATCTGCTCCTACGTCAAAGGGATCATTGATACGAGGATCAACAAAGTGCTTGATCATGAATGACAAAACAATTGGTCTAAATTACCGGCTGGGGCAGCTAGTGCTCAGGGCTACCCGTTATGGCAGGAATATTGGACTTTGAAAAGGAACGGGGACCCACAACTTTTCTCCGCCGAAAATCAACTATTTTTACTTTCGCCACGAGGAGAATTCTGAACTGTGGAACATTTACATAAAATCATAATTTTGGGTGAACCCTTTGATTCGATGGAACAATTCATTGGGGTGTGGAAATGTCGCTTGGCGGGGAATGACGAGGCTTCAAAGATTATGAAGGAAATCAGAACAGGAAGCAAACTTAAACGATTTCGTGGTAAGCTATGCGACAGGGGACCGGGCCGCATTATCACCGGACATTCGGCTAGTAAAGGCTGGTTGGGAACATGGAAAACTATAGACAAGTTGTCGATATGAGAAAGAAAATATTCTCCACATCGGCCGTGCTGGTCGAATGGAATACAGGACGTAGTCTATCATGGGGGTGCGGATTTAATACGGAAAGCTCTACTACGCGAATGCCCCTTTGGCTATATAAACTTATGTGGCCACCTGCTTACTTTCACCCGCAATAAGTTGATAAATTCAGCGAAATACAATACTGAATTTGATTCTATTGTGGCTGATAGTCTAAGGCAATATCGTGCCTCAGAGCGAAATTTGTCTGATGCAGGAATGACTGGAGATGCGTAGCAAAGAGGAAATAGGACTAACTGACAGAAGGACGTGTCCTAGTGAGTGTTTTCACCCACATTTTTTACTATAGTATTGTGTCGTCTGAATATTCTTACGGTCGGCGGGTTCATCTTTTATGGAATAAAATGTTTTAAGAAAACATCATTGGTTTATGAGAAGAGCAATGACATTGATATAATGTCTACTCAGGAGACTTACACAATGAATAATGATGAATCGGATATGTTGTAACAGAGGTTCCGAACCATGCTTTTTAGTGTTTTTCATTCTTTTGCCTCAACGTGGACCCGGAAAATAGGATGTGCCGTGCTGGTGAATATAATATTGTCTTGCTTTTTGTTGTGATGCAGTTTAACGGAAGACTTGTATCAACGATGCAGTTGGTAGATAAATCGTTGTACGTAATAACAATAAGCTATCTGCATCAGCCTGCGATAACAAGATAATCGATTTCTTTAATGAAGTCTTTAGGAAGTTGCGGGAGTTGAGATGGTATAAATCAGTCACTACCCTACTCCTTGGAGATTTTCATGTGGTTGAAGATACATAAAATGGATAGGTCAAAGGAATCAAGACATCGTCAGGCCGGGCTTAAGGAATTACTGGAGATAAAAGATTTTCTAGCTTTGCATAATGTTTACCGCTTAAATAGCCCATAAAAGAAAGGTTT
This sequence comes from Trileptium ribeirensis, assembly GCA_030248225.1. Classification (NCBI taxonomy): domain Eukaryota; kingdom Metazoa; phylum Nematoda; class Enoplea; order Enoplida; family Thoracostomopsidae; genus Trileptium; species Trileptium ribeirensis. Next base: position 1,263 of record JASANE010013642.1, on the reverse strand, counting down.
TTACACTTTCTTCATCTATACATTGAGTATACTCAAGATTAGACCGTGTTTATACATTGTTGAATGTTGCAGTTGGTGCGCCATCCACGCGTCGTGCAGTTTAATTGACTGATCATCGTTTATTTAGAGTCAAGTTAACATAGAGGAAAAGACTAGACTATTACAAGGTAAATCCTTCACTGCTAGCTAAAACATGCGTTGAAGGTTATTTTTAAGACAGATTAGTGAACCTGACACCAAAACCTCAATTTGCTGATAGGGCGGATTTCAAGATTGAGGCGGTAAATGATTTTATGCTACTAAGTAATTGCAAAGCAAAAGATCGCATTTTGAACTGGAAATCATTGGAATAAAGAATTAGGAACTAGCGTAGACTTCTGAGAGATGCCCCTGGAACCAAACCGTAAGACAGTATCTGCATTTTTGTTATCGACACTGGAATTTATTGATTTTGTTCTGTTGGATCTTGTCGCAAAGGAACATAATATATCGAATTCATATCAAAGATTAAATCTTCGATATCAACAGTTAAATCATTACAAAGGTATATATTCTTGTGATCAAAAACACATCTTTACTATCAGAACATCGACTAATGAATTCTTGTAGAATCAACGTCTATTTTGATGGACATTTTCAATCATTACGCCAGTTTGTTCAAGACCGCGCATATTTATGACAACGTTCTGATACTATTTTTAAGCCAACAGGGTCTGAGATGCTTGAAAAGTGAATAAACGAATTTTCTGAACAGTCCGATTACAAATAAGGAAGTGAAGGAAGCGATTCGCTCAATTCAAGGGAACAATACACCAGGGCAAGACGGGATTGCGATTAAGTTCTGTAAGAAATTCAGTAGCCACATTACAGGTGTGTTGTGCCATTTATACAACCGCTATCTTATCTAAAATGTAATGAACGCGAGCGCCTATGATGGCGTAATTACCCTATTGTACGAGGGCGACGGCCAACGGGAAAATAGAAAAAACTGGCCCAATAATTATGTTAAATCTGGATTATAACAACGATCCGACTTTTGATGAATGGTCGTTTATGTTTGGAACACTGCGCATATGATAGCGTAATAACCCTATTGTACAAGGGCTAGGGCCAACGGGAAAATAGAAAAAACTGGCCCAATAATTATGTTAAATCTGGATTATAAAACGATCCGACTTTTGACAAATGGTCGGTTATGTTTATGTAACAGATCCTTACGGATCGTTACGAGGTGGATAATCCTGACCACAGCCTAATGGCCAA